>CM076682.1:90106249-90371249 GCA_038501925.1 Xenopus petersii
GATCCAAATATCAGAGAGTCGCTGTTTTTACACAAAAACACAGTACGAGTTCATGGCAGTGGGTATGTGCAGAAACTAACGTGTTCCGTGCCATTATGGCACTTCCTCAGAGTTCTCAGAGAGTCATTAGTTATTGCACATACCCACTGCCATGTAAATCGCACTGTGTTTTTGAATAAAAGTCGTATTCTTAAAACAGCGACTCTCTCGGATATTTGGATCAGTGCCGGATAGCGTGTTCAACTCTACCACATGCATACCGGACGGAAGTGGCCGTGTCCCGCAAGAGCTGTGATCCACAGGGAGATGCTGCACGGCCAAGGGTGAGCTCCGCTTTACTCACACATCCTCAATCATTGTTTATTAATTAGACTGGCCCCGCTTTAAAGTATCTGTCCCAAGAATGCTCTGACGGGACTGATTAAGTTCCCACGAGACTTAACTAACGACGCGCCATGCGTACTTCAGTATAGCCACCACTTTGCCTTGAGAAAGTTTCTAAGCGAAACGTGCGTTCGCAATTGCTTGTCTTATCTGGTTTTAAACCTATTTAACCTTTAATTATCACCTCGGTCTGGGTCTTTTGTGGGTGTGGGTTTGAGTGACCATTGCTCTAATCTTCTCTCTCTTATTTCTCCAACACTTCCTTCATTTCTAAGTTGCCGTGGATTTGTGGCTTTTAGATATAGCTCGGAGGGCAAGTTAAAATACAAGGCCACAATCCCGGTTACCCTGTCCTGTCTCCATTTTTATGGTGTTCCAGGTTTAGTAAATTAATAGGCAGTAAGTTTTGGGACATCTCCACCATCTATTTTTTCCAATTTCTCCTAACTACCGAATGGATTTGAGCACTTTGGTTAAATCATTTATCCTTATCATTGGTCACAATTCTTTTTAAAAAAAATCCTTTCAGCAAATTAACTACACTCACACATTATATTAATCATATTTATTGCACTGCACTTTAATCTTAATTTCATCTAAAATAGGAATTTCGAATGAATTTTTAATTCCAGTGATTTTACTCTTAAGCTCCCCATAGACGCAACGATTCTTCTTGCCGAACGACCGATTTTAGGGAAGCCCGACCAATCCTTCGAAATTATCGTGCGGTTAGTGGGATTCGAACGATCGTACATCTTGCGATTTTTAGGCCGACATCTGTCGGGAAATTGATCGGCCAGGTCAAAAAATCTTTGTCGGTCCCAGTGCAATCTATCTATGTTTTGCAGGACCAAGCAGGCAGCTCCACTTTGTTTTCCTGGTAAATTGGTCTTTTTAGTTGATGGTCAATTCGTACGATCGTTCTGAGAAGATCGTGGTCTCACGATCAGGATCTGATCTTTTAAAAATCTCAACATCTATGGCCAGCTTTAATTCATTAAACAATCTAATCCTTGACGGTTTGCCTGACCATATAAATTCCCTCATCTTACTTTAGAGGTGTTTTATGTCTTTAATGTTGATTGCTATAGGTAAAGTGCAGAATTTGTATAATAACCTGGGAAGTAATGTAATTTTGGATGCATAGATTTTCCCAAACACCGAGATGGAATACCTTGACCATTCTTTGGTAGTTTCTGGTAATTGGCTTTATAGAGTGTAGAATCGGAAGGTGTAATGTTAACCCCAAGATATTCAACAAAGGAAGGCCTCCAATGAAGTGGGAAGTTGAGTTGGAGAAGTTTTACTGTGTGTTTGGGGATATTGATAGGCATGGCTTGGGATTTCAGGATGTTAAACCTCCAGCCGATACTTGGGAACATTTTCCTATGAGTGCAAACAGATTAGGCAGAGATATCTGGGTTAGGAATATGTCATCAGCATAGACTTACTTTGAATTCTGTGTCTCTAATTTGTACTTCAGAAATATTTGAGTCCAGTCTAATCAATTGGGCTAGGGGTTCCACAGTAAGAGCAAAAATCAAGGGAGACAAAGGGCAGCCCGACGTGTTCCGCGATAGATGGGAAATAATTGGTCCTTATAAAATTATCTATATATGAACTGGATTAATTGCACTGCACTTTAGTTTAATTCTCCAATATATTACAAATATTGAATATATAGAAACAATTGTATTTGTTTTTCAACCACTGAGTGGTGTTAAACTATTTTCTTTGTGACTATTGCTACTTGATGTACTAATTACGAGCGGGGTACTTTTCTCTTAAAACATTCTTTTGCAATATTTAAAAAGGGATTACATAGCTACATAGTTAAATTGAGTTGGAAAAAGACAAAGTCCATCAAGTTCAACCCCTCAAAATGAAAACCCAGCATCCATACTCACACCCCTCCATACTTTCACATAAAGTATATATGCCCATATCTATACTAACTATAGAGTTTAGAACCACAATAGCCTTTGATATTATGTCTGTCCAAAAAATCATCCAAGCCCCTCTTAAAAGCATTAACAGAATCAGCTAACACAGCATCAACCGGCAGTGCATTCCAGAACCTCAATGTCCGGACTGTGAAGAACCACCTACGTTGCTTCAAATGAAAGTACTTTTCTTGTAGCATGAAGGGGTGGCCTCTGGTATGGTGATCCTCTTTATGGGTAAAAAGGTCCCCTGCTATTTATCTATAACAGTGATCCCCAACCAGTAGCTTGTGAGCAACATGTTGCTCTCCAACCCCTTGGATGTTGCTCCTAATGGCCTCAAAGCAGGAGGCTATTTTTGAATTCCAGGCTTGGAGGCAAGTTTTGGTTGTATAAAAACCAGGTGTACTGCCACACAGAGCCTCAATGTAGGTTGACAATTCACATAGAGGCTAAAAATGGCCAATCACAGCCCTTATTTGGCACCCCAGGAACATGTTTCATGCTAGTGTTGCTCCCCAACTCTGAATGTTGGTCACAGGTTCAAAAGGTTGGGGATCCCTGGTCTATAATGTCCTCTAATGTACTTGTAAAGTGTAATCATGACGCCTTGCAAGCATCTTTTTTTTTCAAGAGAAAACAACCCCAACCTTGACAGTCTACCCTCATAATTGAAGTCTTCCATCCCTCTAACCAGTTTAGTTGCATGTCTCTGCACGCTCTTCTTAAGGACTGGAGATCAAAATTGCACTGCATACTCCAGATGAGGACTTACCAGGGATCTATAAAGAGGCATAATCATGTTTTCATCCCTTGAGTCAATGCCCTTTTTTTTGCAAGACAGAACTTTATTTGCTTTAGTAGCTACAGAATGACACTGCCCTGAATTAGTCAACTTGTTCTCTACAAAAACCCAAAGATCCTTCTCATTTAAGGAAACTCCCAACGCACTGCTATTTAGAGTATAACTTGCATTTATATTATTTTTGCTAAAGTGCATAACATTGCATTTATCAACGTTGAACCTCATTTTCCAGTTTGCTGCCCAGTTCCCCAACTTAGACAAATTTTCTGCAAAGTGGCAGAATCCTGCATGAAACCTATAATTATGCATAATTTAGTATCATCTGCAAAAACAGAAACAATACTTTCAATGCCCACCTCGAGGTCATTAACAAACATAAATCGCATCCACTGCCATCCCAGAATCGAGGTCCCTGCTTACCTTCTCATAAAGAGAAATTAAGTTAGTCTGGCAAGATCTATTACGCAGAAAAACCATGCTGGCACAAACTCATAGTATTTTTCTTTGCTATGAAGTCCAGTATCTTATCCTTTATGAACCCTTCGAAAAGCTTTCCTACCACTGACGTCAGACTAACTGGCCTATGGTTTTGAGGCCGAGAACGGGATCCCTTTTTGAATAGCGGCACCACATAAGCAATTCACCAGTCTCTCGGCACCATGCTAGACCTCGATGAATCCTGAAGAATTAAGAAAGAGGTTTGGCAATCACAGAGTTAAACCTGCCAAGTAACCTGGGATGAAAACCATCTGGCCCCGGACCTTTGTTTTTCTTAACATGTTCTAGTCTCTTTTGAATTTCTTCATGTGTGAACCATGCATCAATAGTTGTATTACTAGAATTGTGACTATTAATAAGGAAACCTTCATTAGCTGGTTCCTCATTTGTGTAGACAGACGAAATATAGATATTCAGATGATCTGACCCTTCCTGCTTCATTTTTTTTTTACTATTAACATATTTAAAAAATAATTTTGGATTGTTTTTACTGCAATATCCTTTTCAATGTCGATTTTAGCTTGCCTGATAGCTTTTTTGCATGATTTACTGGCCTCCTTGTACCTTATAAATTATAAATTATTTGGCTGATGCAGCTAACCTTAAAAGCACATCTTTTCTTACCCACTTCAACAACAACACCTCTATTGAACCAAAAAGGTTTTGCTTTGCAACACATTCCTTGCTTACAAGGGGAATATACTGACATATATATTTATTAAGCAACATTTTAAAGACTTCCCATTTTTTTTTCTGTGTTTGACCCTGTGAAAAGCATTTCCCACTTAATATGTTACAGAGATGCCCTAATACTGTCAAAGTTTGCACATCTGAAATTTAGTATTTTAGTTACTCCCTTATAGAATTGCCTATGCAACAGAATCTCAGAGGAGACCATGTTCTGGTCACGATTTCCTAAATGCTCACCCACACAAATGCTAGAGAGGAGTTCAGGATTATTAGTTATTACAAGTTTCAAAAGATCGTTATTCCTAGTAGGTTCTTGAACAAGCTGGAGTAAAAAGTTGTCATTCAGCATATTTACAAACCTACTAGCTTTATCTGTCTTGGCAACCCCATTACCCCAGTCAATGTCTGGATAATTGAAGTCACCCATAGTAATAACTTGACCTCGTTGTGAAGCCGCTTCTATTTGTAAGAATAGCTTCATACTTGTCACTTATACAAGGTGGTTTATAGCATACACAAATGATTCTACACCCTCACCAGTGCCAGCTATGGTTATTTCTTCAGTGCACGTCTTTAATTCAGGCTTTACATACAAACACACTCCTCCACCCTTTTTATCCATCTGCCCCTCCTAAAAAGGATGTAATCATTTAAATTCACAGTCCAGTCACATGTTTCATCCCACCAGGTCTCAGAGATACCAATTATATCATCATTTTTAGAGCATGCAATTAATACTAGGACTCTCATTTTACCTGACAAATTCTGTGCATTTGCCAGCATACAGCGGAGGTTGCTACTTTTACGTTTTAAATTTGCCTTACTTAGTGGAGAATAATATGTTAAGTTAGTATTAAGCTGGCCATAGATGCAAAGATCCAATAGTACAAATCATCCAACGATCGGACTTCCCCATCTCCTGACCTGCCACTAACCATTCTGATCAAATAAAGTAGAAAAGAACAGATCAGCCGATGTTCTGCCCCTGACAGCAATCGTACGAAAGTTATGTCCGACAAAAGCTAATGACAGTCTCCCTCTGAAAATCGTACGATTGGCAATACATGCAGAGATATTATCGGCTGCCGTCAGAAATCTTTTAACCTGTCCGATCGACCAAACAACCGATCTCCGCCGGACGAAAAATGTCGTGACTCTCCACACATGATGAAAATCGTGCAAATCCTTTATTCGTACGATCAGATCTTTGCATCTATGGCCAGCTTAAGTCTGTTTTCCTTGTAACAGAGGGACCTCCTTAGCTGGTAACCTGTATCCCCCCCCTCACTCCTCCCCAATGAACACTTACTAATCCCACTGCCCAGTCTACCCTAGCTTGCCCATAATTCTTTATCTCACCCCCTCCTTGCCTAGTTTAAACACTCCTCCATCCTCTTGGCCATTCTTTCCCCTAGCACAGTGGACCCCCTTCCATTGAGGTTGTAGCCCAAAAAAAATTAAAAAAAAAATTAGCCCAGTGCTCTAGGAACCTAAACCCTTCCTTCCTACAACAAGATTTGAGCCACACATTTAGCTCCCTATGCTCCCGCTGTCTTTTCAAACTTGCACGTGGCATGGGCAAAATTCCAGGAAAAATGACATTGAAAGACCTTTCCTTAAAGTAACAGTAACATCAAAAAATAAAAGTGTTTTAAAGTAATGAAAATATAATGCAGTGTTGCCCTGCACTGGTAAAACTGCTGTGTTTGCTTAAAGGGATCCTGTCATCGGAAAACATGTTTTTTTCAAAACGCATCAGTTAATAGTGCTACTCCAGCAGAATTCTGCACTGAAATCCATTTCTCAAAAGAGCAAACAGATTTTTTTTATATTCAATTTTGAAATCTGACATGGGGCTAGACATTTTGTCAATTTCAAAAAAAAAGAATTTTGTAGGGGTAATGATACCAGGAAGCGCAGAGTTCTGCCGCTAAAGTGTCCTTTAATCGCCACACGACATATTTCGGGCTGCAAGGCTCTTTTTCAAGTGTACCTGAAATTTTTACACTAAAGGGCTTCATTACACCAGTTTATAGACTTTATTTTGTCAATTTCCCAGCTGCCCCCAGTCATGTGACTTGCGCCTGCACTTTAGGAGAAAAATGCTTTCTGGCAGGCTGCTCTTTCTCCTTCTCAATGTAACTGAATGTGTCTCAGTGGGACATGGGTTTTTACTATTGAGTGCTGTTCTTAGATCTACCAGGCAGCTGCTATCTGGTTACCTTCCCATTGTTCTTTTGTTTGGCTGCTGGGGGGAAAAAGGGAGGGGGTGATATCACTCTAACTTGCAGTACAGCAGTAAAGAGTGATTGAAGTTTATCAGAGCACAAGTCACATGTCTTGGGGCAGCTGGGAATTTGACAATATGTCTAGCCCCATGTCAGATTTCAAAATTTAATATAAAAAAATCAGTTTGCTCTTTTGAGAAATGGATTTCAGTGCAGAATTCTGCTTGAGCAGCACTTTTAACTGATTAATTAAAAAAATAAATAAAATAAATGTTTTCCCATGACAGTATCCCTTTGAGAAACATAATATAAATAAGCTGCTGTGTAGCAGCAATGTGGGCAGCCATTCAAAGGAGAAAAGGCTCAGGTTACACAGCAGACAGCAAATAAGCTCTGTCTGTCTAATGGTGTTATCTGTTATCCATTAGATAACCTGTGCCATATAGCCGTTTTTCAATTTCCGCCATTGCTCCACAGCAGCTTGTTTATATGAACTAGAGTAGTGTTTCTGAAGCAAACAGATCAGTTTTACCAGTGCATGATATTTTCATTACTTTAGAACACAAATTTTTTGGTGTTACTGTTTCTTTAATCTTAGAGCCTAGATCCCTAAAATCATTCTTTAAGGTCTTCCATTTACCATTTCTTTTGTCATTAGTACCGATATGCACTAAGACAGTTGGGCCATGCCCAGCCCCACCCTATAATTTGTCTACCTGATCAACCACATGCCGAACCCTGGCACCAGCAAGACAGAAAACTGTTCAGTTGTAGCGATCCGGACGACAGATTATCCTATCCACTTTCCTAATAATTTAATCCACTACAACCACAATCTGTTTAGGCCTGACTCTGCTCTCCACCCCACCAGTACTAGAGAAACTGATCTCCCAGCTGTTTTGCTAATCCAGAGTTCACACTCCCATTTTCTTTACACAATCTGACGAATCTGATGGGATGCATAAACCCCGGATCAGCCTCCATTTTCCTTTTGCCCACCTTAGATTTTCTAACTATCACTCAGCTAGCTGCCTCAACATTCCCCCAAACTATCTGACCCCAGTAGGTCCTGCTCAGTGAGCAAGAGACTCCTTTCAAGATTGATCGACCACAGTGTTGCAATTTGTTGCTCTAGTGCTCTAACTCGAGCCTCCAAAGTGGCAATTTGCTCACAAACACCACAGAGGTAAGCAGTTTGGATCTCTTGTTCCAAATCTGCATACATATGGCAAACTGTGCACTGGCAATAATAAAGGAATGAGGAGAGCACTCTTTAAGCATATCAACGCTGTTATTTTTTTTTCTGTTTGTTTGTCGACCACCAGTACACAACATGTTTCGGGCCTGTGCGCCCTTTATCAAGTGTACACTTGATAACATGTTGTGTACTGATTGATATGCTTAAAGAGTGCTCTCCTCATTCCTTTATTATTGAAAGTGCATGTTTCGGGAAAGTGTGACCTGACTGAGGAAGGTAGCACTCCTATCTTGAATTGAGTTGGAAGTGCGTTTTTTGGACATCTCACGGTTTAGAAACTGTGCACTGGGTCAGACCTTCAATCCTGCTAGCGCTCATTCTCCCAGTTACAGATCAAAACAGGAATAAAACAATTTAGGGTTTAGAACGAACTTTTGACCTAGTTTGAACCTCCTTTAGTTGGAAACTCTGGTGTTTAACTCCACTTATACAGCACCCACTAACTCCGGTGTTTGTAACTCCCAATTACAAAGCACCCACTAACTCTGGAGTTTGTAACTCCACTTTCAGAGCCCCCAATTAAAGAGCAAGCAGCTAAACACTAGAGCAAGCTCCACTGGAGTCCCATGAGTTATATTTATACAGTCTGTTCAGGTGCAACAAATAAAACCTCACCCCCTCAAACAGAGAAAACTAACTGCAAAGTAAAGCAGGTTGTGACATACTTGCTGTAAGCACAATAGCACACCAAACTTTCCTATTTAGCAACCAAGTAGGGTTGCCACTTGTCCGGTAAAAAATGATTGTTGATCCCAATGTTATTAATAGGGAAAAAAAGATAAATATATAGGGAGGTCAGTATTTTTTTCCAGAAAAGGTGACAACCCTACACCCAAGACAGAAAAAAAATATATAAAAAAATTAAACCATAGTATTTAAATATAAAACCTTACTATAAAATAGCAGTTTATAACAAATACTTATCCTTTTCAGTTGATTTGTTTGCTTTTAGTTGCTTTTCCCAGCCAGCAGCCTTTTTGAAGCATACTCACTTGAGTCCCAGAGGTTCTATTTATACAGTCTGTTCAAGTGCAACTAATCAAACCCCACCCCCTCAAACTGAGGGAAAACTAATTGCAAAGTAAAGCAGGTTGTGACAAACTTGCTGTAAGCACAATAGCATGCCAAACTTTTGACAGAAAAAAATAAAACTATAAAAAATAAAACCACAGTATTTAAATATACAACCTTACTATAACAGTTAATAACAAATACCTATCCTTTTCAGTTGATTTGTTTGCTTTTAGTTGCTTTTTCCAGTCAGCAGCCTCTTTGAAGCAGCCTGGCAATTATAGGCCAGTTTAACATCTATGGTGTGCAAATAATTTGAAGGCTTGTTAAAGGAAAACTATAACCCAGAACAATTTAGGTCTCTATAAAAATATATTACATAAAACAGCTCATATGTTAAACCCTGCTTCATGTAAATAAACCATTTTCATAATAATATCGTTTTTTAGTAGTACGTGCCTTTGGGTAATCATAAAATAGAAAACTGCCATTTTAAAAAATAAGGACCACTCCTGGGATCCTAGGATTCACGTTGCACACAAACAAGCCAAACAAACCATCATATTAGTTCTGTCTTTTGCTTCCACACTTCTTCCTGTTACAGTTAGAGCTGCAGTATTTCTGGTCAGGTGATCTCTGATGCAGTATTCATTTTGGGGGTAAAGTTTTCCTTCAATGGATCACATCCAAAATCTCATCCTAGTGAATGGCATTATGAGCAGCAATTAGCATGGCTTTATGAAAGATAGGTCATGTCAGACAAATTTGATTGCTTTTTATGATGAGGTAAGTAAGATGCTGGACAGTGGGGGGGGCAGTAGATGTGATCTATTTGGATTTTGCCAAAGCATTTGCCCCACAAACAACTGCTTTCTAAACTAAGGTCTATCAATGTGCAAGGTCGTTTGCACATGGATAGACACACACACACACAAACGTGCACACTCACACACATACAAACATGCACATTCACAAATAACATACACACATACACACTAATAAGTGCTTCTGCTCCCTACTTGCAGTTGTCATTCTGTCTCAAGTACTTCTGTGGATGGACAAAGACCCATGGAGCTTAATTTGAGTTCATTGTGCAAGTAGTTTATAAGCCCAAATCCCGTCCAAACAGTGTCCGACCCTGCGCTCACCGTGGCTTTTCGGTCAATGGACCATCATTAGTAAGTCAATTCAAGAGTGAGTTTATTGTCATATTCATTTCCATATATGTTTGTACAGTACACAGTGAAACAAAACAACGTTTCTCTAGGACCATGGTGCTACACAACACAACATAAATGGACGACAAAAAGTGCAAGTGCAAAAATATGCAACTCCTGCAAGACAGGTCAGCACAGTGCAGGGACAGGACAATACAGTGCACACTCAGCAGATATAATATGTTAAGTAAATAATGCTAGGAGTGTGAACAGGGAGTGTGAGGGGTGTGTTGGATCAGCCACAATGCTGGTGGCTTTAAGGATGCAGCGAGTGGTGTAAATGTCCGTGACGGAAGGAAGAGAGACACCTATGATCTTCACTACCCTCTGTAGGGTCTTGCGCTCCATGACAGTGCAGTTCCCAGCCCAGACAGTGATACTCTCGATAGTCCCTCTGTAAAAGGTTTTGAGTATGGATGGTGGGAGATGGGATTTCCTCAGCTTGCGCAGGAAGTAGAGGCGCTGTTGGGCTTTCTTGGCTAAGTAGCTGGTGTTGTGGGACCAGGTGAGGTTCCCCCTGCCAGGTGGACACCAAGGAATTTGATGCTTTTGACAATCTCCACATTAGAGCTGTCGATGTACAGTGGCAGGTGGTCACTCCTAGTCTTCTTAAAGTCAACAACCATCTCCTTTGGTTTGTCTACATTGAGAGACAGGTTCTTGGCTCTGCACCAGTCTGTTAACCGCTGCACCACCTCTCTGTATGGTGACTCGTCATTATTGCTGATGAGACCCACTACGGTCGTGTCATCAGCGAACTTTATGATGTGATTTGTGCGGTGCGTGGCTGCACAGTAATGTGTCAGCAGAGTGAACAGTAGAGGACTAAGCACACAGCCTTGAGGGGCTCCGGTGCTCAGTGTGGTGGTTCTAGAGATGGTGTTTCCAATCTTGACTAACTGATGTCTGTCAGTTAGGAAGTCCAGAACCCAACTGCAGAGGGAGGTGTTCAGTCCAAGCAAGTTCAGCTTTTCTATCAGATGCTGAGGAATGATAGTGTTGAATGCTGAACTGAAGTCTATGAACAGCATTCGAACGTAGGTGTCTATTTTGTCCAGATGAGAGAGGGCCAGATGGAGGGTGGTGGCTATTGCATCGTCTGTTGAGCAATTTGGACGGTATTCAAATTGTAGAGGGTCCAGTGCTGGTTGCAGCAGGGTTTTGATGTGTTTCTTGAGAAGCTTCTCAAAACACTTCAGGATGATGGGGGTGAGTGCCACAGGACGGTAGTCATTGAGGCAGGACACTGATGACTTCTTCGGCACAGGGACAATGGTGGTGGTTTTGAAGCACTTCGGGACAGTGGAGGTGCTCAGGGAAATGTTAAAGATGTCAGTGAAAACATCTGCCAGCTGATCTGCACATTCTCTTAGCACTCTTCCAGGGATACTGTCTGGTCCTGCAGCCTTCCGTGGGTTTACTCTTTCCAGAGTCATCCTCACGTCAGCCACTGTCAGACGCAGTGCCTGTTCACTAGGCAGAGTGATGGTCTTCTTCATTCCTGCATTGTTCTGTGCTTCAAACCACGCATAGAAGTCGTTAAGCGCATCTGCAACGGAGGCATCACTGTCACAGGCAGATGGTGTTGACCTGTAGTTTGTGATAGCCTGGATGCCCTGCCACATGCGCCGTGTGTCGCCATTCCCCTGGAAGAAGCGGTGTATTCTCTGAGTTTATGCGTGCTTAGCTACTCTGGTGGAATGGGAAAGTTTGTCTCTCGCTGTTCTCAGGGCATCTTTGTCACCTTCCCTGAAAGCAGAGTCTCGGGCCCTCAGTAACACACTTACCTCTCCAGTGAACCACGGCTTCTGGTTGAGGCGTGTAGTGATGCACTTGAAGACAGTGACATCATCAATGCACTTTGTGATGGAGCAGAATACAGATGACGTACACTCATCCAATTTGATGTAGTCACTGTAGGTTGCAGCCTCCCTAAACTTGTTCCAATCAGTGCATTCAAAACAGTCCTGAAGAGCATTCATGGCTCCTGCTGGCCATGTTTTCACCTGCTTCAGAACCGGTTTAGAGTGCCTGATGAGTGGTCTGTATGCTGGAATTAGCATAACAGAGATGTGGTATGAGTATCTGAAGTGTGGGCGGGGCTCTGCTCAGTATGCACTGGAAATGTTTGTGTAAACCTGATCCAGCGTGTTTGGACCTCTCGTAGCAAATTCCACATGCTGATGGAATTTAGGGACCACTGACCTGAGATTTGCACAGTTAAAATCTCCAGCGATGATAATCAGTCCATCTGGGTGTGTGTTTTGTATGTTCGTGATAGCGCTGTACAGCTCCCAGAGCGCATCTCTGGAGGCAATCTCACGGGGTAAATAAAAGGGTCTGCACTTCACAACAACAAACTCCACCAGCGGTGAGCAGTGGCTGGACACAAGCAGAGTTCCTGCACCATTTCATGTTGATGTAAACACACAGACCACCACCACGATTCTTACCACTCAGAGCAGCGACTGTCACCTCGAACCGCGACTAGCCCATTCAGCTTAATTGCGGCATCCGGGACTCTTTCGCTGAGCAACATCTCCGTGAATACGAATATGTAGCAGTCTCTGAATTCATGCTGGGTAGTTTGCTGGAGTCAAATGTAGTCCATTTTATTTTCTATGAAGCAGACGTTAGACAGTAGTATGGACGGGAGAGCGGGTCGGCTGGGGTTAGTTCTTAGTCTAGCACCGGAGTTTGTGCAGTAAGCCATCCTTTATTGTAAGATATACATGATTGCTGTACCGAAGGAGTTTCTGGCGATTATAGACCTGGACCTTAGTTGTTCCGACGTCCAAAGCTTCACAAAAAACAAAGTAAAAAAGCACAAAAACCACAAGAAAAAGAAAGCACCTTGTGATCCGGAGAGGCCGCTGCAATCTACTGTAGCGCAGCCATCTTGTTCGCCACTAGGCCCACAGTCTCCCCCAAGGAGCCCCACGTCACCAGGCCAGCAGTCTGCCTGCAGCTCAGCAGTCTGCCCTGCAGTTCAAGCCCCAGCTCATTCCTGGGTACCTCTACTACTCGAGTCCCCGGCCTCTGTTGAGGAGGTAGGCCGCGTTTTGTTCTCAGGCTCTGTGTGTGCTAGAGAGCCAATTTTTTCCTCCTTTAGGCAGCAGATGTCCCTTTTAGGCTGCTGGTGTGGGAGAGGTTGGCAGAAGGGGACTTGTAAAGCATGGATGGGTGCATATTTTAACAGTGCCCATGCAGATGTGTCTTCCCTGGGGGAGGGTGGGCGGTTTGGCAGATGGGCAGTACATTGAAGAAGAACATGTGTGCTACAGGAAGCGACTAATCTGGATCATTAATAAAGACCCCCGAACAGAAGCACAAGAGGTACAAAAGCGTCAATTGAAATAAAATATGAATACAACCATCCCCGGATTGAAATATACAACAAATTACATTACAACCAGGAATATTTTGTTGGAACAGCATGGCACTGGACCTGAGCAGATTTGGCTCATTCAGTTGCCAAGAAACATTCATTATTTTCGGAGCGTGGCACAGACTTTGAGTACCAGTCATGCCAGACCATCACTTGTCTCACTTCCCTCCGTGCTGTGCTTGTTTCCCCACCTTCCCTCCCTTCCCTCCGTGCTTGTGTCCCTCCGTGTCTCCCTTCCCTCTGTGCTGGTCTCCCTTCCATCCATGCTTGTCTTCCTCCGTGTCTCCCGTCCCTCCGTGCTGGTCTCCCTCCCCTCTGTGCTTGTCTCCCTCCATATGTCCCTTCCCTACGTGCTTGTCTCCCTTAGTGTCTCTCTTCCCTCTGTGCTCGTCTCCCTCCATGTCTCCCTTCCCTCCGTGCTTGGAACAGGATCCACAAACGGTTCTCTAGCCCGCGATCCCGGTTATATCGTCATCGATGGGGGTGACAAGGAGAAAGTGACAGATGTGTATATGATGGGAGGAAAAGTTATGCTCGCTAATCCGTGCTCTATGTGAATTTCCTGCCACTGCAACTTGCCCCACTCTCCCTGCAACTCACCTTTCACTCACTTGCAGGCAGGGTAACAGGCGGAGGCTGCACTCAAATTATTTGCTGAAGGAGGATGCTGGGCGGGGATGAGCACTGGCAGACCTGAGAAGGACCCCAGTGTGACTGACGTGGCGCCAAGATTACATCGATAGCCAGCACCTCCCCTATGCATGCCCAGTCCTTCTAAGTGGCTGCTGTTTGCAGAAAAAAAGCCTGTGAAAAAAAGAGATGACTGATTGTACAAATACTAGCACAGGAAATGCAGAGAAAAGGAGGAGTGAGATAAGAAATACAAAGATAACAGAGAAAGTGGACACAAAAGGTATCTTAAACAAAATGTTTTATTACATTTTATTACAAAAAGTATTGATTAAGCCTAAGTTGAAAAGTATGGTATATGTCCCCTTTAAAGGGGTGGTTCACCTTTGAGATAACTTTAGTATGCTGTAGAGCATGATATTCTGAGACAATTTGCAATTTTTAAATTTTTTATTATTTAAGGTGTTGAGTTATTTAGCCGTTTATTCAGTAGCTCTTCAATTTGCAATCTGGTAGGTAGGGTGAAAATTCCCCTAGCAACCATGCATTGATTTGAATAAGAGACTGGAATATGAATAGGAGAGGGCTTGAATAGAAAGATGAGGAATACCAAGTAGCAATAACAAAAACACTTCATTTTCCAAAGTCACCCGAAGTTTCCTCGTGAGGCAACTTCGGGTGACTTCGGAAAACGATTCCCTCCAAGTGCCATCCCGCCGGCAATTTACATTTTAGCCGGCAGGAAGGCAGTTCAGGGAGATTAATCACACCGAAGAAGAGGAAATTTGTCCCCGAATCTGCCTGTGTGCCCTAACCCTTACAGAGCATTTGCTTTTTAGAAGGGGGTCAACGACAACCATTTGAAAGCTGCAAAGAGTCCGAAGAAAACCGCAAATGACTTAAAAGCAAAATTAAATAATGAAAACCAATTGAAAAGTTGCTTAGAATTGGCCATTCTATAACATACTTAAAGTTATCTTAAAGGTGAACCACCCCTTTAATGAAAACAAACTAATGAATGTGGCTTGTGCTGAACATGCTTTTTGCTTATGTTGAAAATTGGTGTAAGGGACAGTCCCTTTTAACGTTCTCCGACTTTCTCTAATGCCCTTGTGTTTTTCTTGTGTATTATGACTAAAACGGCACGCTGTAGATGGAGAATTACAAGTGCTTTGTAAAGAGGAAAAACTTTTTTTTTTTTTTTTTTTTACTTGCTGATGGTTAGTACAGGTATGGGATCAATTATCCAGAAGCTCAGGATCTAAGGGGACTTTATATAATTTGGATATGCATACATTTTTCTACTAAAAAAATGATTTAACAATTTATTTGAATTTGATTTATACCTTAGTTGATGTCAAGTGCAAGGCACAGTTTTTTTATTACAGAGAAAAAAAAAATATTTGATTAACATGGTGTACATGTGAGATGGCCTTCCTAGAATTCCGAGGCTTTCTGGATATCAGGTTTCCAGATAACAGATCCCATACCTGTATTTGTATGTTACATAATTGTTGAGATTTAAAAAAAAAAAAAAAGTAATCAAGAAAAATAGTCCAGATATCTATTGGGCAGGTCTTAAGTCCTGATGGGCAATATTGTAGCTACCAATGGACCTGCATTGGCCACCATTGTGATCAGATCTGATTACCCGGGAGCCAAATGATCAAAGCAGCCCAATATTACCCAGCTTGTAAGTGCCCAAATCTGGTAGAGATCCACTCACCAAATGAGTGGATCTTTATCCAGAACTCAAGGTTTAACCACTGAGGGGGAGCCAAAATGTTAACTCCACACCTGTGATTATATAATACCTCTGGCCAGTGCCCCTGCTTGATAAAACCTGCACCAGGCCAGGGTATTTTTATAGATATCAAGTTGCCATTTTCTTTCTACTACTATTTGTTCCTGTCTGGGCAAAGGCATGTAGAGTAGAGTGAAAAGCTGAACTTAAATAAAGCCTTCTTCACTCTACTGTGCATGCACCTGCCAGGACCAAAGAAAAGAAGCAAAAGATGTTTGCGGCAAATAAATTGCCTACAGAAATACCCCAGTTCAGTGCAGTTTTAAAGGAATTGTTTAGTGTAAAAATAAAAACTGGGCAAATAGATAGGCTGTGCAAAATAAAAAATGTTTCTAATATAGTTAGCCAAAAATGTAATGTATAAAGACTGGAGTGATTTGATGTATAACATGTCAGTCAGAACACTACTTCCTGCTTTTCAGCTGTCTTGGTTTACACTGACTGGTTACCCTGGTTACCAGGCAGTAACCAATCAGAGACATGAGGGGGGCCACATGGATCATATCTGTTGCTTTTGAATCTGAGCTGAATGCAGAGGATCAATTGCAAATTCACTGAACAGAAATGTACCATGTGCCCCCCCCCCCCTTAAGTCGCTGACTAACTCAGAGTTATAGAGCTGAAAAGCAGGATGTTGGATTCTGGCTGTTTTATTAGACATCTGTTCACTCCAGCCTTTATACATTACATTTTTGGCTAACTAACTATATTAGAAACATTTTTTATTTTGCACAGCCTATCTATTTACCCAGTTTTTATTTTCACACTGAACTATTCATTTAAGCAAACAGGGGCACTGTCCTGGGGTATCACATAAGCTACTATAACCACTAGAGGTGCCCAAGAATTGGCACCCCCAGTGATTTTACCTTTCCTTCTCTTTTAAGGGTATAAATAGTGTATGTATATTTCAAGACCAGATACATTACATCTCATCTGACACTTGATAATCATTTTGACAATTTGCCCAATTCCCCCTGCAAGACTTGCACATCCAATATAGATCATAACTGGCCTATTTTGTTTAATACTATGATGCAGTGATTAATAAACATCCTAAAAACAACTGGTACCATTACAAAACCCTGAGATACAGCATTTGCTCATCTGCCTGCATACATGTTGTCATGAAACCGACTGACACAATCTGCCAACAGATATGGACCAGTCATTCAAATACACTATCTTTCCAAGAGAGCCTGAGAATTCCACTCCTAAAAACAATACCATATTTTAGCATTATATAAAACAATAGTATACTGACTTGATTTTTTTTTTTTTTTTTTTTTAAACTTAACTTATTCACAGAAGTTTTGAAACCTACTGTATACTTTTTGGGTGTATCAAAGCTAACCCTCCACCTGATACAATTCCAACCTTGATAGCATGAATATAGCCGTGGCCTGTACTATGTGAACGCAAATCAAATACCCACTATAATGTTAGGCACTTTAGCCTTTGGATTCTTCTATCTTCTTTTCATTCCACAGGTGTATGCACAGCTAAGTGAAACCAAAATGTTGGCTTTTCACTCTTGTGCGCATGCTTGTGGCCAGAGAAAAGGAAAGAGGAAGAAAGATCACACCAAAGAACTTCTGCAAAAATATAGGGGTATCAGGTAAGCTATTAGTCACTGGGGGGGTGCCTAACATTTGCCACACCCCTTTGATTGTAACTTTAATTCTCCTTTAAATCAATGAATGTTTTTATAAATGAGGTTAGCTTAACTTTATGCTCATAGGCAGCAAGCTTTTGTTGTTGCCTTCATTTTTTGTGTGCTGCTTGGTGCTTATGTGTATGAAGGCAGCCACTTGTAAAAAATAAAAAAAATTGCAAAGATCTGTTCCTTTACCAATGATCTCTAACCCAGATGGACAAAAACAAGTAGCCAAAATTTTAAATATAACCAAGCGCTTTAGAAAACTACAGCAACAACAATGATTCTGACTGGATGCTCACCACCATGTATATGTAGCTACGGGAAAAGTATTTTATTTAAGCCAGAATAAACCTATGCAATATGTTTTTTCTAATAATTTAGGAGAGATAAATTAATACAGGAAGTGGTATGTACTGTAATGTTTTTTTATCTTTTATTGTTTACATTTCTGGTTGATATTATACTACCAAATGGTGAGGCGTGGCCCACAACCAGTGGCTAGTGAGCAGCATGTTGCTCACCAACTCTTTTGATGTTGCTTCCAGTGGCCTCAAAGCAAATATTTATTTTTAAATTCCAGTCTTGGAGGCAAGTTTTGGTTGCATAAAAACTAGGGGTACTGCCAAGTAGAACCTCCTGCAGGCTGCCAGTCCACATATGTGCTACCAAATAGCCAATCACGGCCCCTTATTTGGCATCTTCAGGGACTTCATGTCTGTGTCCCCAACTCTTTTTACATTTGAATGTTGCTCACGGATAAAAAAAGGCTGGGGACCCCTGGTATACAGGAACGTTCTGAGATTTATGTATCATTATGTACATCTGGTACAAAATATCAAAACTTTCTTCCGCTGGAACTTTTATACTTCTTATATGTAGGTAAACCGATAAGAGGTGCTCAAGTGTTAGCTCTGCTGCAACCAAAGAGCTTTCATCACATGTCCACAAAAATAGAAACAAATGGCACACTCACTTCAATGCTTCTGCATCAATTCAAACCGTTATCTTTTTATTTCGGTGAGATCCCAATAAGCATTATGTACATCTACATACTAGAGAGACCCAAGCATTAATTGAACACAATCAAATAATCCTATTGTTTTAAAACAGGTATAAGAAAACTTGATTGTGTAGTTTGTTCATGCATCTATATCTGACAGTCAATGTATTTCAATGAAAAGTCAGATTTTATCTTATTGGAAGATGTAGCATGCTGCATTACCATTTGTTGCATCTAACAGAAAATTTTCCATTTTTGTATCAGCTCAATTATATTTTGACCCATGCAACTATATCCGACTTGAAGCATGTGATCTGTCGATCAGACATCATCCTACAAAATCTCCAATGTAGTTTATCCCCAATAGTTACAAAATGACAGCCAAGCACTACCCCACAATCTATGATGTCACAATAGTAGGATTGTGAAAAAACAAATTCTGTCATACATCTGTTGTTCCTTTCCTAATAAATACACAGACATCAATTATCATATTTACTAGATGAGCCAATGAATCAATGGCCAGGTATAAAGTATATATGGTGGAAACCAAATTTGAATTATGTACACAGGATACTCAACCTGTAGCCATCCAAATGTTGCTGCACTATGACTCATGTCTCCGGGTTGGGCATCACTGTTTTAGAGTGTATGTTACTTGTTCGCACCCAGCAAACACCAAATCGGTATAAATTACATGCTAACCCAGACAAGTTGCCTTTGTGAGCATCAGGTAATACTTGTGGAATCATATGTAAAAACCGCGAGAGCAAGTACAAAGAGCAGTAAGAGGAAAAAAAGTGGGTGGGGGATGGGGTAGTGCAGTGCCCCCGAGAGGATAGGGGAGGGGGTATAGTGGGTATAAACAAATCAATAAATAATTAACAACATACCGCCCAACAGTCCCTCTTTTCGTTGGACAACCCCGATTTTCTTAACAAAACCCGCAGACCCGGATCGCTGCTTAAACGTCCCGCAACGCCATTAATTTCTAGCTCCTTACTGACAGCTAATCCCTATGTCACAAGTCTCATCTCGCGAGTCAGGACGTCACAAATATAATAGCAGTGACGCTACACGTAGCCGCCTTGGGGGAGTGATGAGCAATAGTAAGTGGCTAGTAACAAGCTATAATAGTCTGCAGTGGGCACGGTGTGTTGTTATTAGTGTCCATAATTTTTTGTTATGCTCGTAGCTGCTACTTTCGTTATGGGATAAGAATACCTTTTTTTTTTTTTTTACTTTGTGGTTGCAAGTCTCTCCTGCTTCCACCAGAGCCTCAGCTCCCAATATTGGCCACAACTAACACATTGTTTTCTCTGCTCATTTTTTAGATTAGAGAGAAGAAAACCCCACTTAGTTTTTTCCCTGGTTGGTGGTGACAGCTCCTCATATAATGCCACTGGTGTCTCTGCTCTCAATATTTAACCAAAAGTATAGTTCATTTTTGTCTTTGCATAGAGCTCAGAAGAACAAAACAAATATAAAAAACAAATATAACTTTTATAACTTTTCTTATTTGCCAATGATCCCTGAGACCATCAGAGCCTGTTTTTTCCATTTCACCAGAAACTAATGTATTTGTACAAACTAGAGCCAGGTGAAATTAAAGGGATTCTGTCATGGAAAGCCATTTTTAAAATTCATCAGTTAATAGTGCTGCACCAGCAGACTTCTGCACTGAAATCCATCACCAATTGTTTTGTATTTGATTTTGAGATCTGATATGGAGATAGACATGCCCTAGTCATTGTGCTCTGAAAAACTTCAGTCACTTTTTGCTGCACTGCAAGTGATGTAACCCCCCCTCCCTTTTCCCCCAGCAGCTGATCAACAGAGCAATGGTAATGTAGAAAGATTACAGCTCTCTGGTAGATTTAGGGTGGTGGCACAAACTCTGATTCTGAGGGGATTAGTCGCCCAGTGACAAATCTCTTATTTGGGCGACTAATCTCCCAGAAATGCCTTCCAGCCGTCTTGAATGTAATTCGCAGACTGGATGGCAACTCGGATAGCTTTGGCTTTCAAAGTAGCACTAAGTTTCCTCATGAGGCAACTTCTGGTGACTTCAGAATACAAAGTGATCAGAGTGCCACCCCGCCGGCGATTCACATTCTAGCCGGTGGAAGGCATTTCAGAGAGATTAGTCGCCCGAAGAAGAGATTCATTGCTTTATGACTAATCTCCCTGAATTAGAGGGTGTGCCACCACCTTTAGGAATAGCACTGAATAGTGAAAATCCAAGTCCCACTCCTACATTGAGAAGGAGAAACAATAGCCTGTCTGAAAGCAGTTCCATCATGAAGTGCTGGCTCTTTTTGAAACATAAAATTGCTGCATTTTTTCCCAACATTTTGTGGGATGGAGGCATATGTTGCTAGTTTATATACTTCCAGCCCACACAATGCAGACATTGCGGCAACCAAACACTAGCTTGGCACAACTGACTACACTATGCCACAAAAAACATTTGACAGATTTAGAAATTATGTCACACCAGATTTGGTGACATTTACAGTACTACATACAGCAAAGAGACAAAGCTGTGGGCAGTAATGGTTCATTTTGAGGAGGAATATATCTATAAAAATCCTATATACACTATTTGACATATACAATTTATTGATTTGAGATGGTGCACTGAATAATCTAACTCATTTTTTCCATTACCTCAATTGGAAGATTGGCCACACTGCAATTTATCATTGAGATTGATAAGAATACCTTACACTTCCTTGAAAATAAGAAAATATTCCACACTGATAAACTTATATAGAAAAGCTACCGACAAGAATAATTTACTACACTTTTTTAAGTTTCTGTCCACAACCCTTAAAATGCTTGCTTCCTCTGACTCAGTTCACGTGTGTTAAGACACATAGTCAGTGACCCCTTGAATATAAAATGAATGTGGATGTGATGTTTTTACAAAAAGAGGTTATTTTAGAGATATGCTACAGGATAACCTTAACAAAGCTAACAAAAAATGTAGGAATGAATTACTCCTTTCTGATAAAAGCCAGAATAAATAAAAATAAAACAGGATGGTTTGTGTAAGCACAAATAGTACAGCTAGCAGACAAATAGGAACAATCATATGTAAACACTGGCCAATACTACAATCTTGCTTACCCGATATACCAAGTTTTCCATCACCTCCTATGTTGGCATACAAAAGAGCAAACAAATTAAGAGACCGCCTTGTCAAGGCAGATATTGGAGCAAGAAAATGGGTTCTTACAAAAGCCAAAATTTGGCACATATCCATGTCTACATTGTACAAAATGTAGTTCAATAATCAAAGGCAATGTTTTACATCACCCCCACTCAAGTAAACAGTACACAATTAGGAATTACTACATGTGAGTCATCATTTGTAATTTATTTATTAAAATGTCCATATGGTCTTATTTATATTGGTGAAACAACCCAGAAATTCAGCGACTGCATATCCAAACACAAGTCCACAATAAGAAGGTCGAGTTATTGAGTTTTTTACCTCGAAACTCAAATAGTATCTTATTGAAGAAAAAACTTAAAAATCTAAATTATATATATATATATGAATATATTTTTAATTCTTAATTTTATCAGTTTTCTTATTATTATACCGCTAAAAAGTTATTTTGTTATTTCACTGGTTTGCCTAATTGTTTTTGATTTTTATGATTTTATGCTTGCATTGTTGTTTGCATTGTTGTTTTTAGCGTAGTTTGCACTTTGATCATTTGGAGTAGAAACACATTTTTAAGCAATTTTGGATTAGTCAGAATGTATACTTTACAAAAAATATATGGTTTTGGGAGGTCTTTCTGCTGTTAGAGGGTCTCGGACACATAATAACTAGTCTGGGGTCTTTGAATCGACAGCAGAGAAAAATCATATGCACTATTTAGGGGCCGTGCATGTCAGCTGCTTCGGTTCATCTATGCATATTGGGCATCAAACTGTTTTCCAAGAAATTGAGTGAGATAAATGTGGCCAATTTTTTTTTCAGAAAGGTTTGTGGGTTGGTGCTTTGGAGTAGAAAGACATGCATACCCAATTTGGATTTGGGGGAATGTGTACTTTCCAAAAATATGTGGTTTTCTGGGGTGAACATACTTTTTTATACCTTTGCCCCGCCCCCAAATCTATGCAAATGTGTTGATTTTGCAGTATCTGGAATTAGAGAACTGATAGCTCAAATGGGGTGTCTACATTTTGGGGTCCCTATATGCCACATGTTTAGGTAAACCTATACATATTGGGCATCAAATGGTTCACTGGACCCCAGGCTTTCATATTTGGGGTAATTTGTCTTGATACCTAATAGTATGTGGGAAATACGATGCTGCAGGGTGGAAGTTTTGAGGCGATTTTTGGATATGTCACCAAACTTGTCAAATTCAGGAAAGGTTTGAGGGTTGGTGCTTTGGAGTAGAAAGACATGCGTACTCAATTTGGATTCATGGGAATGTGTATTTCCGAAAATATATGGTTTTCTGGGATGAACATACTTTTTTTTACCTTTGCCCCCCCCAAATCTATGTAAATGTGTTGATTTTGCAGTACCTGAAATGACAGACCATATGGGGGTCAGTGGACTCCTGGCAATCATATTTAGGGTGTTTTACATTGGTACCTAATGATGTAAAGGAGATATGATGTTGTAGATTGGAAGCTTTGAGGTAATTTTTCAATTTCTGTAAAAAATTATAACTTTAGGAAACTTGGTAGTTTGCCGTACATAGATATATTAACCCATTTTTAATTTGCAAGAATCTACTCTTTCTAATTATATTTAGTTTTTTAGGGTAAACCTACTGTTAGTGGAATGTTTGGCCTTGAAATCAGAAGTATGCCGTTTTGTGCAGCAGTGCTTTGGAAATTTGGTAGTGTACTGCCTGGAGATTTTGATCTATACAAGTGAGAAATCTCCATAATACTATATATCTTTGGTATTGGCATGTTCAGGAGACCTAGAACTTTCCAAATTGGCTGTGTTCTCACACATAAAATAAATTATATTTCTGATATAAGTGATTGTACTATGTGAAACTTGATTTGTTTTCATTTGATTAGACACTTAGATGCCTATATCTTTTTTCAGTGGAATTACACCAAAATTATAGCATATTTTGAAAGCTCAGGGTGTCCAGAAAAAACAATGTTGTTTTCCTGTGTAAACCAAAAGACCCCCCAGGAAAGACCCTTAAAGTGAAAGAATACAAGATGTCTAAAGATTGTTTGGCAGTAGATGTTCGCATTTAGGACAAAATGGCTGGCAGGGAAAGGTTTAATACAGCTTTCTTGCCCACTGAAAAAATGGCTGCTGCCCCATCACTGAGTACAAACAGTACACAGAGATTGGTGAAAAATAGTTAAATAAATAGCATGAATAGATACATAACAAAAATAATATTAAGGATCATTTACAATACAGTGCAGAATGCAAAGTTAGATTTTTCGATGTATTTCACTATGTATTTTACCCAAAATGCAGCAATTTTCTCCAACAAGTCATTGGCATTGCAGCCACAAGCTGAGCTGATAACAGTGCAATTGCTCTTAATGCATTCTAGTTATAACTTGCACATTGCAACGAAAGGGGTGCAACTTGCGCATAACATTTTGGGAGTGGCAATGGTGTTATTTAGTTAGTTACATAGTTAAATTGGGTTGAAAAAAGACAAAGTCCATCAAGTTCAACCCCTCCAAATGAAAACCCAGCATCCATACATACACCCATCCCTACTTTTAATTAAATTCTATATACCCATACCTATACTAACTATAGAGCTTAGTATCAGAATAGCCTTTGATATTATGTCTGTCCAAAAAATCATCCAAGCCATTCTTAAAGGCATTAACTGAATCAGCCATCACAACATCACCCGGCAGTGCATTCCACAGCCTCACTGTCCTGACTATGAAGAACCCCCTACGTTGCTTCAAATGAAAGTTCTTTTCTTCTAGTCTAAAGGGGTGGCCTCTGGTACGGTGATCCACTTTATGGGTAAATAGGTCCCCTGCTATTTATCTATATTGTCCTCTAATGTACTTGTAAAGTGTAATCATGTCCCCTCGCAAGTGCCTTTTTTCCAGAGAAAACAACCCCAACCTTGACAGTCTACCCTATAATTTAAGTCTTCCGTCCCTCTAACCAATTTAGTTGCACGTCGCTGTACTCTCTCCAGCTCATTTATATCCCTCTTAAGGACTGGAGTCCAAAACTGAACTCATACTCCAGATGAGGCCTTACCAGGGACCTATAAAGAGGCATAATTACGTTTTCATCCCTTGAGTTAATGCCCTTTTTTATGCAAGACAGAACTTTATTTGCTTTAGTAGCCACAGAATGACACTGCCCAGAATTAGACAACGTGTTATCTACAAAGACCCCTAGATCCTTCTAATTTAAGGAAACTCCCAACACACTGCCATTTAGTGCATAACCTTGCATTTATCAACATTGAACCTCATTTTCCAGTTTGCTGCCCAGTTTTCCAGTTTAGACAAAAAGTTGCATCCATTGTTTTTTTTTAAAAACATTTATTTATTTCCAGCACACAATTATAACAGTGGCGTTGTTCAATCACAGCATATACATCCACAATGCACTGGACTTTTAACTGTTTTAAACACCTGGGGAAAACAATGTTGCATCCATTGTTAATAAATGCATTAGCATGTGGTTTGCTTGGAACAAGTTAGAAGCAGCAATTGCTATGGAAACTCTGGCATTACCACTAGTCATGGGTAATTCCAGGGTCAACAGACATACTTGTGTGCTATTCATCAAAAAAGGCTGGGTGTGCACATTGGCGATCAGCATAAGTACTGGGAAGGAGAGTATTTAGGTGCGAGTAACATTTATGAATGGCACTGATACATAAAGAACTTTGTATAATTTTTGCAAGCAGCAATTGTGGTAGTGTTTGTAAATGAGCCTTATTGTGGTTATATACCTTAAAGAGTAGCACTATAAAAATCTGCGGTACCAACTGGAAAATGTGTGCAAAAGGGGCATGTAAATAGAGGAAAGTGCTGCATCCTTGGGAACTCCTTTTCAGGGGGCATATTTATCAAGGGTGGAATTTTGAATTGAAAAAACTTCAAAATTCGAATTCAAAAAGACCAACCGAAAATTAACCGAAATTAAGTCGAAGGTTTTTTTGGTAGAATAGGTCAGTTTTTTATCAAATAGGTCCGAATTCATTCAAATTTGAATCGTACGAATCAAAGGAATAGCGAATTCGATTCAAAGTTTTTCCCAAAAAAAACTTTGATTTTTCAAAGTCCACCAATTGACTCCAAATAGGTTGTAGGAGGTTCCCCATATGCTAAAACAGCAATTCGGCAGGTTTTAGAATGGTCGAAGTCTAATTTTTAAAGAGACAGTACATGATAAATTTCGATATTCGAGTTTTCGATTTTTTTAAAATTCAGATCGAATTTGGACTATTCCCTAGTCGAAGTACAGAAAAAATAGCTTGAAATTAAAAAAAATGTCATTCGAAAATTCACCTTGACCATTGATAAATCTGCCCCCAAGTGTTAGAGCCATTGGTCTGGGGTATTTTTCTCATATAAGTGCATTGAGGGTCACGGGTCTGTTATGCTATTCATATTAGTGCTTGCAGTGGGGGCCCATACTATATAAAGCATGACTGTCTGAAGAGGAGGGGACTGTGGCTTACAGTGCAGAATGATTACAGTGTGTCTATTGTTTCAGTCATGTAAAAAGGTGTTTTGTTAACTGGGTATGGTATAGCTACAAGGTAGGCATGGCTACATTACGTACAGCAGTTATATTTCTTCTTTCGTTTTCCAAATGTTGGGAGGTATGAGACATATGAGTTCCTCCTAGACATTCTGCTCAGTTTGAGGTTAAAGTGACTCAATTTGCTTATAAACTCAGAATAGTACTGTAGTAGTAGTATTATTTAAGAATAAAGTTAATTCCAACTTTAGCATACAATTACCACCCTACCTCAAAATTTTACATACGTTTTTTTCAAATGCAGCTGCTAATCTCTGATGTCTTCAAACAGATACATATTTTTTTAAAATCTACACCTCCTAGGCATTTGAATATGAGTCCTTTCTTTAGCAGTTTGTCCATCAAAATCCAATTAATGGGCTAAATATACCATATTTATGGGATTATATTCACCTTAATTTTTGAACCTCCAATGTTCTTTATGCCTTTATTATTTTTTATTATTCTTACCCTTGGAGCCCTACTTATCATAACAATCTTAGTTTTTTACCAGTGGCACCTACCATATACCATATGAAAATTATTTGTCAGAATAAATACTATACTTTTTTAGAATTTTTTATCTACTGTGTTTATTATTTATCTATGTTTATTATCTATGTTTATTATGATGCATACTGTCATTTTTTAGCCTTATCTGTGAATATAATCAAATGCCAGAAGGAAAAAATAGGAGGAAATAGGAATAAAGTCTATAGTTGCAATGGCATTGCATTTGTATTCACCTTTTTTGTTTTACATTCCTAATTAAATTTTAATTTAAATTAAAGGGTTGTATGCAAACACTAACCCATGCTGAAAAATATGCTTAATATAGACCAATTACTTTTTCTTTCTACAGCTCTTCCCCTACTTGACAGCGACACAACAGTATCCTGTACAGCTCTGTGGTCCTTTAGCACGCAATACAGCCAAACAGGGATGCCTTTAGTAAAATGCATAGTTCTGTCTCCAATGTCTTTATGCATCTCCGAAACGGTGCCCCTGCAAAATACTGTAAACCTATGGATGTCTTCATTATTTTATCAACAGCACTTATTTCCTGTTACATTGTAGATGTAAAATGTAACATGAAGCACTATAAAAAGAGTTCGTAAGTGGTTTATCATATGCCGACTTTGTGAGGTTTTTTTGTACCTCAAATAAACACATCTCAAATGTTTTCTAATTAATAAAAAAAAACTCGATTATAACAAACATGAATCAATGAATTCTGTGTGAAACCCCAAATATCATAATCAATCTAGTAAAGGTCTTAAGGCCATAGGCCTCTGTAAAATCTCTTGGGCATTAGGGGTGGTGACCTGGAAAAGGCACTTCTGGCCAAGGAAAGTGAACGGATTTTCACGATGAATGCCCTTGGCCCTAAGGGACTAAATGAAAGTTTGGTCATGAATGTTTTTATATGACTCAATACCCTTTGTATTCACTTAATGACATCAACTTCCATGGTTTGAATTTGATGAAACAATTCATATTTGAAATGATACCACCTTTTTTTACAGCAATTTTGGGTAAATTGCTATTTTAAAGTATAATCTATACAATATGATCTCTGGGGCAATAACAGGACTACAATAAATATAATTTGACGATATGAATTACACTCCCCATTATTCCATGTACATAGGGTTTTCCCTGATATACTATTATTTCATGCGTTTGGGCTTTCCAAACGCATGTCAGACGCTATCTTTCATTTTAGAATCACTAGGCAGGGCAACGAAACCACTCGTAAGGGACGATTAGTGGACGGAAGAGAACTGGGCCGGCATGGGAGGAAGGGTGGAAACCTGATCCAGTAGCATAACGGCTCACTTACAGTCAGCTTACAGAAGACGGAGAAGATGGATGCGTGCAACTCCACTGGAAGAATCTGCGGCGAGGGGTAAGTATGGAGTATGGGGAATTTCCCCGGGGGGTAGTTAGCCTGGAGAGAGGTGTGGGGTGGGGGTACAGGTTTTTTTTCCCCACAGGTTAAATTCTCCTTTAACTGTGTCATTAGGGAACTGGTCTGGTAGGGGTGGAAGGGTGGAAACCTGATCCAATAATGTAGCGGACCACATGATGATACCAGATTCTCCTAACTTTAACAGTGCTTGTAGCATTTTAGCATACTTGGCGCCATGGGGACACACGTGGTACTAACCACGTGTGTCCCAGAGTGGCTTCTAACGCCACTACCTAGTCAGTTTTAACTTTTTTTCTTCTGGACATACCTAGTTTTTAATCCATTGTATCAAAATAAAAGTTATGTTTTAAGTGTTACATAGAGATATACACCACATTGATGGTGGGAGATATAATTATTATGGGTCTATCTTTCCTTTTCTCTACTTACCGATAATTTATTGACCCTACACACCACCCTGTTTCTTGAATTGGTGGATGGTGCTTGCACTAATTTTCTTTTCCGTGAAAAACCCGAATACTCCAATTAATCGACTTTTCACAAAAAAAACCTTGAATCGCTCAAATTAATCAAGTTTTTGAGTGAAATCCACCGAAAACCCCCCAAATATGAAGGCTACAAACATCTTCAAATGGTTCAAGGGACCTCTGCCAATGATTTCCACATGACATTGACAGGTTTTAGTATGTTCTGATTCAATATATTTCCAGCGTTGGGATATAATAAATCTCAATAAAATCAAGATTTTTTTATTGGGGGGGGTTTAACTGGAGAATTAAAGTGTTGACTGAAAAATACCCTCAAAAACTTAAAATTTTTCGTTAAAAAACAACTCGACCTTTAATAAATAGTTTAATAGTTTCAGCTAAAGAATTTTCGAAATGGCAACATTTTGTCAATATTGAAGCACGACAATTTTGACACAGCAACAATTTTTATACGCGCAACTATTTTGTCCAAATGTATTAAAGTCAATGGGCGTCAGAACCATTTTGACACTCGTCAAGTCTTATGCGGGCAGCAATTTTGATGCGCAACAATTTTTTTTTTAACACAGTGGATTTTTCACCAGCAAATACATTCGCCAGCGCCGAAATGCAGAGATTCCCAGCAAATCCACGCCTGGCAAATTTATTTGCCCATCACTATAAATGACCCCTTTATGTTAACCCAAAATGTAAAAATACATGCTTCTGTGCATTGCTATACAATTAACTGACAGACAGTTTTATCCTTCAAAATTCTTTGTATCCCTATCATTTTTCCAGGTCTATATATTGCTGCACTAGCCTGCCTGCTTCCTTCTTTTACAATCATTCTAATACAACCTTCTACAAGCAGGTCAGGGTCTTTCTAAAATAGTATTTGTTTTGCTCCCACCGAAAAAAGCCCATTAAAGACGTGAATATATTTATATGATCAAAGAAAATGTATATATAAATCTGTAATAATAAAAGTCCTTTTAAAATTAATAAAATTAATTATGAACTTTTTTTTTTATTAAAACAACAATACTGGTTATAGACTCATTTAAAACACTCAGCTGTCAGTCATATATTGCCTGCCTCGCCTCTATGGGGTATATTTATCAAAGAGTGAAGTTAATAGTGAAGTTCTGCCACTAGAATGAAATTCCGCCACTCTCCATTCATTTCTATGGGATTTTTATAGGCGTATTTATCAAAGGGTGAACTTTCACTTCACCCATTGATAAATACGCCTTTCAAAATCCCATAGAAATGAATTGAGAGCTGTGGAATTTCACTGTAGTGGCGGAACTTCACTTTGTGATAAATTTACCCCTTGCCTTAGGCATATAGGCGGGCAGGCAATTACTTTTACTTTCCATTCTGCAATTTGTAGATGTCACTCCGTTCCTTGCATTTCTTGTTGTACTTTTAAGAGAGGCATTGTCACTTACAATTCTGACAAACTAATAAAAATAAAATTAGAAAAATAGTCTTGAGTAGATCCATCTATAACATACAAAAACATATTTATGATGGTCGATAGGATCATTTTAAACTCTTGCAACCAGATAGCTGCAGAAATTCCAAACTGGAGAGCTAAATACATCAAAAACCATAAATAACAAAATATGAAACCCTATTGCAAACTGTCTCAGAATAACACTTGCTAATGTGTGTGTTAGTTGATGCTTCTTATGTTCTTGTTCTAAGGTATTAATCTCCTTTAGAATGTAGAAGGATCCAACTGAAATTGGGAGGCCTCCTATAACATACTTAATATGATTACTATTGCATATGGGGAGGAGTATTCAACAATTTATTGTCCAAAAAAAACTGTACTATCCTGATCTTCTCTCTCTGTTGTTTATGTTATGTAATGTTCATTGTGTTTGGAATTTCTCTCCTTCTTCTGCTTACTTGACAGTTGTCTGATTGGAAAGTTGCTTCTATTTTACTCTATTAGAAATGCTTGCTATGTTCTTGTACCTACCCTATATTGGATTTGACATATAACCACATTTTGTATTTTATACAAAACACAAAAAGAAAGTTGAGACCACTTATCTGGTCCCCATACAACAAAATATCAGGGCCTCCCAAGGTGGCCAGGGCCCTAATGGTCCCATGTTCTCCATTTAAAAAGAAACCTATTTGCTGCTCCCGCAGAATTCTGCACTGAAATCCATCTTTCAAAAGACCAAACAGATTTTTTTATATTCAATTTTGAAATCTGACATGGGGCTAGACATTTTGTCAGTTTCCCAGCTGCCCCCAATCATGTGATTTGTGCTCTGATAAACATCCTGTCACTCTTTACTGCGGTACTGCAAGTTGGAGTTATATCACACCCTCTCTTCCCCCCCCAGCAGTCTAACAAAAGAGCAATGGGAAGGTAACCAGATAGCAGCTCCCTAACGCAAGATAACAGCTCCCTGATAGATCTAAAAACAACACATATAGTAAAGGCCAAGTCCCACTGAGACTGATTCAGTTACATTAAGTAGGAGAAATAACAGCCTGCCAGAGAGTAGGTCCATCCTAAAGTGCAGGCACTAGTCACATGACTGGGGCAGCTAGGAAACTGACAATATGTCTAGCGCCATGTCAGATTTTAAAATTGAATATGAAAAAAATCTGTTTGCTCTTTTGAAAGATGGATTTCAGTGCAGAATTCTGCTAGAGTAGCATTATTAAAGGGGACCCCTCACCCAAAAAAAACCATTCCAAATCCTATTTTATCACATTAGTCAAGCATAATGAACTTTAATTACACTATATAAATTATTTGAATCTTGTTTCCTTCAGTCTGGGAATTCATAATTATAGCAAGCAGGCAGGAGCTATTTTGTGGACAGTGTTATTAAGGCAAGTCTTGCACCATCTCAGAATTTTGTTTGTGCACCAGAATGGGGGACTCAATGTCCATTCCTATGCCCTGGCTAAACAATTAAACGGTAAAGAGAATGGGGGAATGTGTGGAGAGCAGTGACATCTAGGAAGTGCTGAATGGAAAGTGAAAGTAATTGTCTGCCACTGGCATAGAGGCGGGGCAGACAATATTTGATTGACAGCTGAGATTTTTAAATGAGCTTACAACAGCTATGAATGCTTTAATAAAAAATAGAAATTGGATTTCATGTTTAATTTGAAAAGGACTTTTATTATACAGATTTTTGTGTCTGGATGACAGGTCCACTTTAACTAATGCATGTTTTCCCATGACAGTATCCCTTTAAAAATAAATTTTTAGTTGTTTGTCAGGGGTTCTTTTTACCTCACAGAAGAGCAGGTAATGGGCAGTGTCTCATCACTTAAAGGGGTGGTTCACCTTTAAATTAACTTTTATGGGGTTAATTTTTTTACCATAAAATCTGTTTTCTTTGTGGGAAAAGAAAATTTTAATTTTTCAAGATTTATTATACCCTGAGAATTAAAATTTTTGAATCCGAAAAATCCTCTATCTCAGACGAGGTTGTATATAAGTCAGTGTATTTCTGTGGTCTGTGCTGGATTTAGCCTGGGAATACAACTTTGGGCAAAAATACAGACTATTCTGGAAAAACATCAAGCCCAAAAGAAAGGACGGCACTCCAATCAGATAGAAAGTAGGTTTATTGCATGCCCCTGCAAGGATCTTACGTGTTTCGGGATTCAATCCCTTAATCATAGGTATTCTGGAAAAAGCCAGAAAAATTGAGAGATTCAGGAAAAAAATCGTACGATTCAGATTTTTGCTCAGTTTTATCGAGTTTGTCCCCAATTAAATGAAATCATGCTTTTGTAATAAAAAATAAGGTTATTTATTCTTTCTTTATTTAAATATTCGGATTTTTGATGAATAAGGCCCTTAAGCATGTGCATATAGGTATCTGGGAATAGATTGGAATCATGAAAGAAGACCAAGGATGCAAGACAGTTTACCTGCTAAGAAAATACTACTATTAATGCTTGGCACACCTATATGGTATTATTACACTGTGCCTGCCAAACCCATATGATCCTGGATGCTAAGATCACTAGGTTAAAATTGTGTTAATGAAACCTTCAGCTTTTTATGGCATAGTTCAATTTTATGTAAACTTTTAGTATATTATCAAATTGCCTATTCTTTGCAATGTTTCAGTTCTTTATTTTAAGTAGTCTTTTGCTACTTTCCAGCTTTCAATTTAGGGTCACTGACCCTGGCACTCAATTGTTTTTTGGGGCTGTCATTTTGGGTGAGAATGTGGAAGGTTCTGCAAGGCGATTTTGTTATAACTAATTCTCTAATGCCTTTAAAGAGGCATTATTTCTCCTTGTTTCCAAATGGTGTTAAAGAAGCAGCATGCCCCCTTGTTCAACACAATTTGATGAATAGGGCTTTTGCTTAACATTTTGCCTACTTGAGAAACTTGCCTCAGATGGCAGCGACCTGCCCTTGGTTTTGCTTATATTGCCTATAAGAAAGATTATATTTTTTTTTTAATTCCTGAAATAAACAAGGCAAACGGTGAGGATACTCCATGTTTCCAACTCCTGGATTTTTAAACTTAGATAATTAGTTAACCAGTATACAGATAAGCAGAACCACATTATACAGGGGGGTTTATCTATAAATGGATCATTTTGCTGCCATTGTTAAAGTGCTAACAACAAAATGACTAAAATTTGGCACCATTGCTGGCAATGTAAATCATGCAAAAAATCCACATTTACAGGATGTGTACATTTAATACACACAAGGAATTCTGTAAATTATATACTTTTAAATAGTGCTTAGGGATGTCATCAGTTAATATCGAGCTTAGTGATATAATTTTACGACTCAATAACACTTAGGGGCCGATTCACTAAGGGTCGAATATCGAGGGTTAATTAACCCTCGATATTCGACTAGGAATTAAAATGCTTCTACTTCGAATATCGAAGTCGAAGGATTTAGCGCAGATAGTTCGATTGTACGATCGAAGGATAATTCCTTCGATCGAACGATTAAATCCTTCGAATCTAACGATTCGAAGGATTTAAATCCAACGATGGAAGGAATATCCTTCGATCAAAAAAAGTAAGCCAAGCCTATGGGGACCTTCCCCATAGGCTAACATTGACTTCGGTAGCTTTTAGATGGCGAACTAGGGGGTCGAAGTTTTTTTTAAAGAGACAGTACTTCGACTATCGAATGGTCGAATAGTCAAATGATTTTTACTTCGAATCCTTCGATTCGAAGTCAAGGTCGAAGTAGCCCATTCAATGGTCGAAGTAGCCCAAAAAAAACGAAATTCAAAGTTTTTTAACTTCGAAATCCTTCACTCGAAGTTAGTGAATCAGCCCCTAAGAATTTTATTATTTTATTTTAAACATATATATAAAAAAAAACACAACTCAACCACTCCTGTGCATTACATGGAGTCCAGCATGAAGTTCAGAATTTCTCAGCTCTGACTAATTATATTGACCCAAAAACTCAAATTGAATTTGATTCGAATTAAAAAACTGTCAGGAATGTCAGGAAGGCTGCAAACATCTCAAAATGATCCCTGGACCTTTCCCATTGACTTATACAGCAATAAGGTGGTGAATAGTCGAATTTGAGTTCTTAAAGGATTATGATAAATCTCGAAATTCTAATTAAATTTGAATCTAGTTTGGATAATTCATAATTTGAATATTCACTTCGCCCCTTAATAAATCTGCCCCATAGAGTAGTGAAGAACTACAAAATACATAAGAAACATAAAATTTCTATGTCACAAATGTTTTTGGATTGGATAGGTAGTACTGTTTTACATTCTGTATGCTTAAAGGGGTTGTTCACCTTCAATGTACAAATCTTATGAAACCACTAACGATGCTCTCAATGTGTTAGAAAAACCATTTTCCATAACAAAAAGTAAAAATGCCATTGTAAAAGCTATTTTTTATACCTATTAACTCAGTCCTTCTCCTGTCTCTCTGACCAGTTTTCTGAAGTGATGGGAGGGGCCTATTTTGAACCTGACACACCAAGAACTTCCTATATGATGACATCATCATGCCCAGGCTTTGCCCTTACTTGTTTCCTATTGGATGTTGATACTGCCCTCCTCCTAGTGATTTTATTGGGTGCTTGTGAACTGTAACCAGTCACATAATTTGAATGGTCTTTGGTTGATTACTCAATTGTAATGGCAGAGGTTAACAGACGCAGCATATAAACAAACCTGCCTTGCAACAAACAATCACACAGCCATGCAGACAAATACTGCAGAAAAGGAAAGAGCAACATTGTTTGGCAACCTTTGGCATTAAGCATAATGCCAGTTATTTACAAAATTGCAACAAAACCAGCACTGACTTGCTTAGAAACATATGTAACTTACACATCTAGCAGGGACAGTAGGGCTGCCGCCTCACCCTTTTAAAACCAAACACATATGAAATCCACAGCCTGCATGGCTAATTATCAACTCATTTAGATGCTGCAGACTGAACTGATTTCTGTGCAGCCATGTATCATGCATCTAAATGAATTGCCAATTAGCCATGCAGGCTGTGGATTTCATATGTGTTTGGTTTTAAAAGGGTGAGGTGGCAACCCTAAGTGACAGGCTGAGCAGTGTCGAGGGCAGGTAGGTTTTTTGAACATTTTGTGCACTCTCCCCGGGGGCGGTAATTTACCTAGGAAAACGATACCTTTTTTAAGTGTTCCACTTCTGGAACAAGATTTAGAGCTCTAAATACCAAAAAATTAAAAAGTTATATTTTTCATGATATAGGGATCTATACCAGAAAAATATTTTACCTTTTTTATGAGGTAAATACACAAAATAATACATGGACCCCCCCTAAAAAATAATAAATTTCTGGAAAGTACAAGTGTCATCTCCCATAGTATCCATTATAATCCAATAATCCAAATTTTTAAAAATGATTTCTTTTTTCTGTGTAATAATAAAACAGTAACTTGTACTTGATCCCAACTAAGATATAATTAATCCTTATTGGAAGCAAAACCAGCCTATTGGGTTTATTTAATGTTTACATGATTTTCTAGTAGACTTAAGGTATGAAGATCCAAATTATGGAAAGATCCATTATCCAGAAAACTCCAGGTCCCAAGCACCTCGATCCCCCCATCTGCACAGTTGAAGTCTCTGCAGTACACAGCCCACACTCATCCTCCCTCTCACAAACTTGTAACAGTTTCTCTTCAGTACCTGAATGCTGCTCCAATTCCCCAGCACAGCCCAGCACAGGAAGCAGTGGCAGATTGACAGCAGACATAGCCAATAGGATTTAAGTTAGCTGCCAGTACAATGTGTGATGTCATATAAGGAAGAGGAAGTGAACACTGTAGTGTTTTTGGGGGTCAGTGACCCCCTCCCAGCACAGGGTCTGTGTGGAACTGAAGGATTAGTACAGGGACACTTCTGAGGTGAATATCTCTTGAACTGTAATTTTTCTGTTAACTATTTCTATTTAAAAGTTTATTCTATTCATGTGAACTATTAGATTTGTCAATTTGTTACAAAGGTGAACAACCCCTTTAATAGAGTAAGGTGTCAATTTGTTGTTGTACGAGACTCCTTCTCGTGGGGACAGTTGGTCATTTGATGCTCACTGGATTTGGCAGTGGTGATTCATGTTAGAAAAATAGCAGTACAGAGTACCTCAAAGAAGCTATTGTGTTTGTCTAGACCATTTTGGTAGGTCATCTTATATAGGGGAATCATTTTGATAACCAATTCCCTCCAGGCCTTTACTGTAGAGGCAGGCAAGCCAGTCTCCAGTGCTGCTCCTGACCATTAAGAAGTGTGAATGAGCACGCACCCACAGGAATGGGGTAAGAGGAAGGGTATGTGCTGGGAAAGGGGAGGCACATGGCAGGGGTAAGAGGAAGGGTACGGTATTGGAAAAGGATGGGGGGAAGAAGATGGGGACAGGGCAGGGGTAAGAGGAAGGGGGTGGAGCTAGGAAGGGGCGGGGGTGTGATGAACAGAGCTGGCCTTGGGGCAGCAGGTTTGTAAATCCTGGCTTGAGTATTCTAAAGAGTACTGTATTTTAGGGTATCTCTGCAGGATGATATGTTCCATAACATCCAGAAGGGGAAGGAAACTTGTGTATTATAATAAATAAAGTGTTTGAAAAATATGAGGATATTAGAAGTAATCTCAGATTACAATATGGTAATATGGTCAAATTATGGTCAGTTGGTATGGTTCTAAAGATGAAGGTTTAGAACCATACCATATTGGTATTAAAGGGGGTTGTCACCTTTATATTAACTTTTAGTATGATGTTGAGAGTGATATTCTGAGACAATTTGCAAATTGTTTTCATTTGTAAAGTATTTAACACCGCTCCAGTTTGAAATTTCGGCACTCTGGTTGCTAGGGTTCATTGTACCCTAACAACCATGCATTGATTTGAATTAGAGACTGGAATATGAATAGGGCCTTAATAGAAAGATGAGAACTAACAAGTAGCAAAAAAGCAATAAATATGTAGCCTTACAGAACATTTGTTTTTAGATGGGGTTAGAAGTCAAATAACTCAAAAACTTTAAAAAATAAATAATGTAAATTGCTTAGAATTAGCCATTATATAACATACAAAAAGTTAACTTAAAGGTGAAACACCCTTTTAATACATTTAATAATATCAATAAAACTTACATAGTTACATAGTTAAATCAAGTTGAAAAAAGACAAAATACATCAAGTTCAACCCCTCCAAATGAAAACCCAGCATACATACACACACCCCTCCATACCTTCACATAAATTATATACACCCATATCTATACTAACTATTGAATTTAGTATCACAATAGCCTTTGATATTATGTCTGTCCAAGAAATCATCCAAGCCACTCTTATAAGCATTAACAGAATCAGCCATCAACCGGCATTCCACAATCTCACTGTCCTCACACCACCTGCGTTGCTTCAAATGACTAAGGCTTTGGGTCCTAACGTCAAAAGTAAGTATAATTTTTAGTGGTTTGCCAGCATACTACTATCAATCAAATACTTAAAAGAGGAACTTAAAAAAACACACACATACTCTACAAAATACAGTCATATGAAGAAGTTTGAGAACCCCCCTTAAAGGAGAAAGAAAGGCTTGCAGCACTTGGGGTTGCCAAATGTTAGGCACCCCCAAGTGCTTGTATTGACTTACCTGAAAGCCCAGGCCGGTGCTGCTATCAGCAGAAAACTGCACCAGCTCGGGGTTATACCAGTGAGCACCACAGAGCGATCTTCTTCCATCTTCCTCCTTCTTTGCACGGCTACAGATTCACAGTAGAATGAAAAGTCCGATTTTAATTTTAAGTCGGCTATGTAGTTTAACTGCGCATGCGTTTTCCCCAGGAAATTCGAAGTAAGAAGAAGACGGAAGTGGATCGCTCTGTGGTGCTCCCCGGGCCGGTGCAGCTTTCTGCTGATAGGTTTCAGGTAAGTCAATACAATCACTTGGGGGTGCCTAACATTTAGCACCCCCAAGTGCTGCAAGACTTTCCTTCTCCTTTAATTGTTTGGAGTTTTGTTTATCATTGGCAAAGCTTTCAAAGAAGCAAATTCCTTTTAATATATAACATGCCTTATGGAAACAGTAGAATTTCAGCAGTGACATAAAGTTTATTGAATTAACAGAAAATATGCAATATGCATTATAACAAAATTAGACAAGTGCATACATTTGGGCACCCCAACAGAGATATTACATCAATACTTAGTTGAGCCTCCTTTTGCAAATGTAACAGCCTGTAGACTCCTCCTATAGCCTTTGATGAGTGTCTGGATTCTGAATGGTAGTATGTTTGACCATTTGTCCATACAAAATCTCTCCAGTCAGTTCAATTTGATGTCTGCTGAGCATGGACAGCCTGTTTCAAATCATCCCATAGATTTTCGATGATATTCAAGTCGGGTGACTGTGACAGCCATTCCAGAATACTGTACTTCTCCATCTGCATACAGTAAATTCCTTTGTAGATTTCGAAGTGTGTTTAGGGTCATTGTCTTCTTGGAATATCCAACCCCTGCATAACTTTGGGACTGATGCTTGAACATTATCCTGAAGAATTTGTTGATATTGGGTTGAATTCATCCGACCCATGCACCCATACAAGGGTCCCAGTCCCTGAACTAGCCACACAGCCCCACAGCATGATGGAACCTCCAGCAAATTTGACAGTAGGTAGCAGGTGTTTTTCTTGGAATATGGCGTTCTTTTTCCACCAAAGCTCTTTTTGTTATGACTAAATGACTACATTTTTGTCTCATCAGTCCAAAGCACTTTATTCCAAAATGACTGAGGTTTGTCTAAATGAGCTTTTGTTTACAACAAGTGACTCTGTTTGTGGCGAGTGCAGAAAGGGCTTCTTTCTCATCCCCTTGCCATACAGATGTTCTTTGTGCAAATTGCGCTGAATTGTAGAACAATGTACAGATACACCATCTGCAGCCAGCAAGATGTTCTTGCAGATCTTTGGAGGTGATCTTTGGGTTGTCTGTGACCATTCTCACAACATGCCGCTCCTGTATTTTTCTTGGTCTGCCAGACCTGGGTTTTACAGCAACTGTGCCTGTGACCTTCCATTTCCTGATTACACTCCTTACAGTTGAAACTGACAGTTTAAACCTCTGAGAAAGCTTTTTGTAACCTTCCCCTAAACCATGATACTGAACAATCTTTGTTTTCAGATTTTTTGAGAGTTGTTTTGAGGATCCCATTGTAAGGAATACTTACCTCTGCCGCCGCTGCGGCACTGCTACTGCCACTTACTCCTCGCTTCCCATGGTGGTGGCGCCCAGGGAGTCCACGCGGCTTGATCAGATGCCAGCATCAGAATGGATACAGCGTCATGACACCAGCGTCAGAATGGACGCAGCATCGTGACGTCCTATGAAGTTCAAGGCTTAACGAGCTAATCCAACCAATATGGTATTGCCAGTAATTTAATCAGTATTGATCAGTTACATGCATTCAACTCAGAAAAATTACAAAGATGCCTACATTTTTGCACAGCCAGTTTTTCGCATATGATTTAACTTCATACAACTGAATACTGCTTTACTAAAAATCTCTGTTCAGAAAACATCCCAGTACTCAGATGTTCCTGGGGAATGAAAGACATGCCTATTATCTTTTTTGTTGATAGTGGAGTAAATTATTATGCAGGCTGAGAGGGGTTCCCAAACTTTGTCATATACTGTATATTTTTATATATATATATATATATATATATATATATATATATATATATATATATATATATATATATATATATATATATATATATATATATATAGTGGCCAATATAAAACAAGAATTATTAAAAGAGAAGGAAAGCTTCAATCACTAATGGATGCCAAAAGTTAGATTATTTTGATAAAAATATATAGTGGTTCTGAATTGGCTTCCTCAGGCAAAACAAATCAGTACAGGTAGGGAACCTGTCATCCAGAATGTTTGGGACTAGAGTCTTTCTGTAATTTGGATCTCCTAGATACGATTGAATGCATTAAGGGGCAGATTTATCAAGGGTCGAATTTCAAAGTAATGGGAGTTTTTTTGAATTCCCATAAATTCGAAATTCTAATAAAAAAAGAACAACCAAAATTTGCAGGTGAATAGGCCGTTTTCCCTCTAATTCAAATTTAATTTTTTTTTACTTAGAATTTTCACTTTGTCCCTTGATAAATCTGCCCCTAAATGTGTGATAATGAAAAGATGTGTTTACCTGCGAAAAATAACGTGCTAGTCTACCTTATTCAATTCACTGCAATATGGAATGTGCATCACTGTAATGCTTTAGTGGGGGTTTCCATTTTTGACATTTGTCTTTTGCAGAAATGGTTGTTATCTCAGTTTTCTTCCACAAACTTGCAAAGTTCTATCTCAGTCTACAGTTGCATATATACAACATTTGTCAAGTTCAAAACATTTTTGGATACGAAAAATAACTTTTGGTTCCCTCTAAGGTCAAATCTGCCTAAGACTCCAAGAAACATCTTCTATTAACTCAAATGATATTACTTCAACACCCCGCCTAGACATAGCAATGCTATAAAAAGGAGTTGCTGTTCTGGATGATTTGCAGGACTGCCTTTGCCCCTCCATTCTGCAGGTGCTTGCGTGCTTCAACTCCGCTATTACAGATATGTTTGACATTGCAAAACATACAGCAATGTACATTATAGCAACCCACGGGATCACCATGTTAACTTAACTTAACTGTCTTCCAAAACAACCTCAAATTCACTTTTTCTTTTTTCACATTTTTCCACCTGCGCACTTAACCATCTGAAAAGGACCTTCAACAGCCTTCCAAGCAGATCATCTATCTTTCAGTTTTGGCAAGTACTCATCTTCTCTCATGTGTGTTTTTTTATTTCAAAATGAGGTTTTATGTTTGAGTGGCAAAACAAATATTTGTAACATCCATCATCTACGACAATCCAAACAAACATGATCTTACTTATTTAGAAACATTTACTAGCCATGTCTAAGTTTTTTCACTTAGTTCAAGTCTAAATATCATTCAGAATGTGCATTTAAAGGGTTAAATCACCCCATCACACATTTTTTGGTGGTGTCAGGTTGTAATTTAGGGTTTTCTAATTAGTTTATGTTTGTGTCCATTTCTAATACTATTCTAGTCTGTCATTACAAACCTGGGCTGCTTGCTGGGGTCACGTACTGTAACAACTACACACGTGTGCCTACGGCACTCCAAGGTGGTCCTGATGAGACAAACCTACATGGTGATGTGGCTAAAGAACCAAGTGAAAACAGGTCACCTACCACCTCTAGACGTGGTTCATGTAGTTCGAGGAACAAGAAGTTCTTCAAGCCAAGTCAATTTAAAGGTTTAGAAGTTTAAAGTTTTAAACAACCGCAAAAGAATAGTCAAAATAAAAAATGTTGGAAGAAACCCTTTGGGGCAAAAAAACGGGAGGAGGACCATATCAGATTGTTCAGTTTTCTGCATGAGAATCGTTGCTAGAGGAGAAAATTTCTCAATTGCTCGTGTCTGGGGTACCTGGTGGCATGGGTACTTGCCCTTAACATTAACATTTATTCTGATGTAAAGATTATTTCTCATTTTTTGTTGTATCTAGATTTGGCTAATAACCTTTAGCATCACATCTCCTACTTTTACTGTTAGCATTATTGATGTGCGGGTCGGGTTTTTCCCGACCCACACCCACCCTCCCTCCACCTGTGCCCGCCTAAGCCTTACTTCCAGTTTCCCTTTATAGACCCATGCCGATCCTCCTCGCTGATGATGTCACAAAAGGGGCAGGGCGCACGGCTATAAGGCCGGAAGCCGGCAGTTAAAAGCGGTGCAGGACGATGGGCTCAACCTGGACCTGCCCGTCACCTGCAAAGGTGGGTGCAAACCCGACCGACCAGCGGGTATCGGGCCAGCCCACACATCATTAATTAGCATTAGAAAGGCAAGTGTGAAAAGGTCATAAAATCAGCAAATATCACCCTCACACAAAAATCTTAGCTTTGCAGTCACTCCCCATTTAAAAATTCCAAATATTGGGAAGAATGAGAAATGCAATAAACATTTCAACATCGGGGCGTGGCCTGATTGTCCATGGAGTAGGACGCACGTTGTGAGAGCTCCGCACATCCTGCAAATATTCTGTCATAATTTCGCTAATTAGAAAAATTCCAGTGGCACACTGAATGCTGAAAAAGTGTAAAATTTATTCACCCCAAACACATACAGAAAAAAGGCAACGTTTCGGACCACTCGGGCCCTTTATCAAGCCTTGTGCAACAATCATGTAATCCACCTTTTAAAGTGTGAGGAGGGGGTGTGGATAAAGTCTCCTCCCCTTCCTCATTAGTGACATCACAACCCAGGTGATCGTATTTAAACCATTTTAAGTGTAATCAAAGTCCATGAAGTTTCAAAGTCCAGTGTGAACATAAAAATTGTTAATAAACATTCAGAGTTAATATTTAACATTAAAATATATTCTAAAATTATTGATGTAGAGCCCATTGAGAAATGTTGGTAATGATAATGATGTCAGCACTCCGTGTGTTTAATACTAGTAACCTTAAAAGAAAAAGAGAAAATATGAATATAATATATATATATATATATATATATATATATATATATATATATATATATATATATATACACACACATATGTATCTTTTACATGATTCTTAATTCCACACCATACTGTATGTAAAGGATTTAGTCACCTACCCAAACATAAACATAGCAGGTGTGTATTCCCTGTTAAGACCCCTGGGCAATATAGTGTCCAACTTGTGGATCCATTGCATTTTAAGCTTTTTGAGCATCATAAGCCTATCACCACCCCTTCTTGGTTCAGCCACAAACTTAATGATCTGGAATATAAATTGGCTTACATGAAAGTGTGCTGGGACTGGCAGTGCCGTGATTTCTCTATGGATAGTGGATTTGTGTTTACAAATGCGGTCACTGATTTTTTTTGTGTGGTTTCGCCTATATAAAGCAGCCCAAATGGGCATTTCAACAAATAAATCACATATGTTGATTCACAAGTGTAGTAATTCTTTATCAAATATTTTTTACCTGAGTGAGGATGGAAGAACGAGTTGCCCTTTATAACAGAATTGCATTGTACACAGTGTAAACAAGGGAATGTGCCAAATTATGGATTTTGTAAGAACCGTTGTTTATAGCCCTTTATGCTTCCAATGTCTGCCCTTACCAATTGGTCTTTTAAACTTCTACCTCGTTTGTATGATAATAATGGCTTGTCTTAAAAAGCTGTTATATCTGGATGGCATGACTGTAGTAAGTGCCAGTGTTTACGAATAATATTGCCAATTTGTCTGCTGGCGGTGGTATAATTACTGACAAAGGCCAATCTTTCACTCTGCCTATTGTCCCTTTTAACAGGAGTAAGTAATTCGTCCCTGCTTCTGTTTTACAGTTTGTCCAAATTAGATCTCAGTAATTTTACACTTTTTCAGCATTCAGTGTGCCACTGGAATTTTTCTATGTACCTATATGACCCGTATGGCAGGAGTGGGTCCCCCAGTGTAGCACCTGGTACCACAAAGGGTACATGATATGGGGTGGAAGCACTCTACCATTGTTGTTATAATTTCTCTTATTGTGAGGGTAAGAACTATTCTGTGGCGACACAATACCCTTTAACTGACAAGGCAGGCAGAAACCAGCAAAATGTAAGGGAAACCGTAGTTCCTTCCCAAAATGGCGTCCAAGATGGCAGCCCCCTGGGTCCTGATGGTCGCAGCACGATGACGCCAGCGTCTTCCCGTCCCCGGATTGGTCGCCGGCGTCGGAACGGACGCCGGCGTCAGAACGTGCGTCAACGTCAGGACGCTGGCGTCAATGCGTCAGCGTCGGCGTCATGACGTCAGCGCGTCCAAATTTGGCGCCAAAACCTGGCCTATTTAAAGCAACTCCGGGATTCCCTCAATGCCCGATTATAGGTTTAGTTTACTACTCCTGGGTGTGATTCATTGCGAACCTTTTGTCTATTGTGTACCGACCCTTGCCTGGAATCTTCGACCTTGAACCTCTTCTGCCTGGACTGATCTTGTTGCCTGTTTGACCATTCTTCTGTCTCATCCTCTTCTGTACTGCGAACTTGGACATTGTTATTTTCCTCCCTTGGTCCTCACTACTCCTGAGGCCTTTGGCCTTACATTATAATCGGGCCATGGACCCGTCGGAGGAGAATCCTGCGCCTCCTGATGTCGGTGGAGCGCTGCGTGGTCTGGCATCCCGGATGCAGTCCTATGAGGTACAGCAATCGCACTTTGGTCAGGCCTTGGAGACCATTCTTGCCAAGCTGTCGGCATTAACACCCGCTGATCCTGTTCCTGCACCTGTACCAGCGGCTCCGCTTCACGTATCCGAACCCCGCATTCCGGCTCCCCCACTCTTCAGTGGTGATCCTGCAGCCTGCCGTGGGTTCATCAACCAGTGTGAGGTCCACTTTACACTCGCACCCAGCCAGTTCATTTCTGAACGAGCCAAGGTGGGCTTCATATTCTCTCGTCTGCAAGGGAAGGCATTGGAGTGGGCTTCGCCTCTCTGGGAGAAGGAGGATCCTATTATTGATGATGCCAGAGCCTTCGTCCGGGAACTTCGAGTGGTCTTTGATGCTCCGGGTCGTGCCACTGCAGCCTCCGCACGCCTGTTCCATCTTCAACAGGGAACGCGTTCAGTCTCGGAGTACGCCATTGAGTTCCGCACCCTGGTTGCAGAAACTTCGTGGAACAATGACGGGTATCACGCAGCCTTTTACAACGGCCTGGCGATACGTATTAAGACTGATCTGGTGTCCAGGGAAATTCCATCCCGTTGGGAAGATCTAGTCGCCCTGGCCATAAAGGTGGATACTCGGCAGAGGGAGTTTCAAGCTGAACTCGACAGAGAGCGCTCCCCAACCAAAAGATTCCACAGGTTCCAACCTACTCTGGCTCCTCGTTTTCAAAGACCCTTCCTTCCTAACCCGGCTTCTACCCTGTCTTCTCCTAATCCTGCGGTTCCTGCTTCTTCTTCCCTACCTTCGGAAGAACCTATGCAGATCGGACGGGCTCTGACCGAACAGGAAAAGCTTCGGAGAAGGGCTGCTGGACTTTGCCTTTATTGTGGTGGAAAATCCCACTTTGCCTATGAGTGTCCAGTGAAGCCGGGAAACGCCAACACCTAGGTAAGACTGGGGAGACTTACCTGGGTGGAATTGGTCCCTCTCCCCATTCTTCTGCTCAACGCTTCCTCCTTCCTGTGCAGATTCGTTTTGGAACCCAGACGATTTCCTCTGAGGCTTTCCTTGACTCCGGCGCAGCTGGGAACTTCATCGACAAAGCCTTCGTTGAAAGCCATTCCATTCCCCTACGATCCCTGGCTGTTCCTCTTCGTGCACTGGCGATTGACGATCGTCCACTATCCTCCGCTACTATTTCCCACTCCACCGATGAACTTTCCGTTATTGTGGGGTCCATGCACCTAGAAAGATTGTCCTTCCTTCTAATTGATTGTCCCTCTACTCCCATTGTACTTGGTCTGCCCTGGTTGAATATTCATAACCCAGTAATCGATTGGACTTCTTCTCAGATCTCCCGTTGGAGTTCCTTCTGCCAACAGAACTGTTTACCCACCAAATCCATCATTAAAGTTTCATCTGTGTCCTCCAATTCTTCTTTGCCCCTTGTTTATCAAACTTTTTCTGATGTCTTCAATAAAAAGTCTGCTGAAATCCTGCCTCCCCATCGTCCCTACGATTGCCCCATCGAACTTCTTCCTGGAACCATGCCTCCCAGGGGTCGCACCTATCCGCTTTCTCCTTCTGAAACCTGTGCCATGAAGGAGTACATTCAAGAAAACCTGCAAAGAGGGTTTATTCGTCCTTCCTCTTCACCGGCTGGAGCCGGCTTCTTCTTTGTTGAGAAGAAAGATGGAGGTTTGCGGCCCTGCATTGATTATAGAGGTTTAAATAAAATCACAATTAAAAACCGTTATCCCCTTCCTCTCATCTCCGAACTATTCGACCAACTCAAAGGGGCTTGTCTTTTCACCAAGTTGGATCTTCGTGGGGCTTATAATTTAATCCGGGTCAAAGAGGGAGATGAATGGAAGACCGCTTTCAACACCCGGGATGGGCATTATGAATACCTTGTCATGCCTTTTGGTCTCTGTAACGCCCCCGCGGTCTTCCAAGAATTTGTGAATGACATTTTCAGGGACTTACTGGGCCAGTATGTGGTGGTGTACCTGGACGATATCCTTATTTTTTCCAAAAGTCTTACAGAGCATCGTCTTCAAGTTAAAGAAGTACTTTCTCGTCTTCGAAAGAACAACCTGTTTGCCAAATTGGAGAAATGTTCCTTTGAAGTATCGTCCATCTCTTTTCTAGGATACATCATTTCCCAACAAGGCTTCAGGATGGACCCAGCCAAGGTTTCCGCAATTCAAGATTGGCCGCTCCCCACCAGTGTCAAGGCTGTTCAAAGATTCATCGGCTTTGCTAACTATTATAGACAGTTTATTAAAGGTTTTTCATCTAAAATTGCTCCAATTCTTGCTCTTATACAAAAAGGGGGTAAGCCACAGCATTGGCCTCCTCTAGCCTTGGAAGCCTTCAAGACTCTTAAAGAATCCTTTTCATCTGCCCCAATCCTCAGACACCCTGAACCTCTCCAACCTTTCTTCATCGAAGTAGATGCCTCGGACATCGGAGCAGGAGCAATATTATCCCAAAGATCCTCTTCTGATGGTAAACTACATCCGTGTGCCTTCTTTTCCAAAAAGTTTTCCTCCTCCGAAAAGAATTATGATGTTGGGAACCGTGAACTACTGGCCGTCAAGCTTGCTCTAGACGAATGGAGACACTTTCTTGAAGGATCATTGGTCCCTGTGACCATCTTCACCGACCACAAAAACCTAGAATATATCCAGACCCTTAAGCGCCTCAATCCCAGACAAGCCAGATGGGCATTGTTCTTCTCACGTTTTAACTTCATCTTAACTTTTCGTCCTGGTTCAAGAAACAAGAAAGCAGATGCTCTTTCCAGAAGTTTTATCCCTGAAGATCCCATCTCCGAAGACCCAGAATCCATTGTGCCTCCTACAAAGATCATTGCTGCCTTGTTCCCTTCCCTTGCCTCGCATCTTTTATCTATTCAATCCTCTGCTCCTGTGGAAACTCCTGTAGGCGTAGCTTTTGTTCCTCCTGAGCTTCGTCAGTCCATCTTGATCCAGTCTCACAGCTCAAAGCAGGCCGGTCATCCGGGAATTAAAAGACGACTGAACTTTTATCTCGTCTCGTCTGGTGGCCTTCCTTAAGAAAGGATGTTAAAGATTTTGTTTCTTCCTGCTCCACTTGTGCCGTATCCAAATCAGGACATTCTCCCCCTAAAGGCCTACTTTTACCTTTGCCTGTTCCTTCCCGCCCTTGGACCCATTTGGCAATGGATTTCATCGTGGATCTTCCTCCTTCCTCTGGCTACACCGTTATCTGGGTGGTGATTGACAGGTTTAGTAAGATGGCACACTTCATCCCTCTCCGGAAACTCCCTTCAGCTCCAGAACTTTCTTCATTATTTATTAAACATATTTTCCGTCTTCATGGTTTTCCTGCTGAGATTGTCTCCGACCGGGGGTCCCAATTTGTTTCTAAGTTTTGGAGGTCCCTTTGTAAAGCCCTGGACATTTCTCTCCAATTTTCATCTTCTTATCATCCCCAGTCTAATGGAGCAGCAGAAAGAGTTAACCAGGCTCTTGAACAGTTCCTTCGGTGTCATGTGTCCCTGTGTCAGGATGATTGGGCTGACCTCCTCCCTTGGGCCGAATTTGCACATAATAATGCCATACACTCTTCCTCTGAAAAGTCTCCTTTTTTTTGTGTTTATGGTCTTAACCCCCTGGCCTTTCCTCAAGATCTACTGCTCACAAATGTCCCTGCCGCCAACGATCAGGCTGCCCACATGCTGGCCATCTGGCAGGCTACCACTGTCAACCTGGAGAAGAGCTCGCTTGCACAGAAGAAATTCGCTGACAAGAAAAGAGTTTCTTCTCCTCTGTATGTTCCCGGTGACAAGGTCTGGTTGTCTACCCGCAATATCCGCCTCAAAGTTCCCTCACCTAAACTTGGTCCCAAGTTTATTGGTCCCTTTCCCATCACCGAGATCATCAACCCTGTGGCTGTACGCCTACAACTCCCTCCTGAGATGCGGATCCCCAATGCATTCCATGTTTCTTTACTTAAACCTGCAGTTTCGTCTTCTTCTTCTTCTTCCCCAGCTCCTGTCGTTGTGGATGGACATCAAGAGTTCGAGGTAAAGAACATTTTGGATTCTCGAATTTCTAGAGGCACCCTGCAGTACCTTATTGAATGGAAGGGATTCGGTCCGGAAGAGTGCTCCTGGGTAAAAAGCTCCGATGTTCATGCTCCTCTCTTGGTCCAGAGATTTCATCGGAGATTCCCGTCCAGCCCAGGTGGCCCTGAGGCCTGAGGGGGGTACTGTAAGGGAAACCGTAGTTCCTTCCCAAAATGGCGTCCAAGATGGCAGCCCCCTGGGTCCTGATGGTCGCAGCACGATGACGCCAGCGTCTTCCCGTCCCCGGATTGGTCGCCGGCGTCGGAACGGACGCCGGCGTCAGAACGTGCGTCAACGTCAGGACGCTGGCGTCAATGCGTCAGCGTCGGCGTCATGACGTCAGCGCGTCCAAATTTGGCGCCAAAACCTGGCCTATTTAAAGCAACTCCGGGATTCCCTCAATGCCCGATTATAGGTTTAGTTTACTACTCCTGGGTGTGATTCATTGCGAACCTTTTGTCTATTGTGTACCGACCCTTGCCTGGAATCTTCGACCTTGAACCTCTTCTGCCTGGACTGATCTTGTTGCCTGTTTGACCATTCTTCTGTCTCATCCTCTTCTGTACTGCGAACTTGGACATTGTTATTTTCCTCCCTTGGTCCTCACTACTCCTGAGGCCTTTGGCCTTACACAAAATAAGCGCAAACCGGAGACCTCAACGCGCCTGGACCAATTTGTTCGCAAAGGCTGCGCAGGCCAGCGACTCCAACATGGCACCGGAACCAGATCAGGATGAAACTGCGCAACAAAGTGGGATTTCAAATCCGCAACCCACATTACAGGACCTGCTGACGGCAGTGCAGAACTGCCAGCAATCCTGTCAAGCCACCATAATATCCAAAGCAGACTGTAACACCAGCAGCGCGCCAGCGCATAAACGCTAGAGGGCGTCAACTTAGGCGCCGGCGCATAAACACTGGTGCACGCCAAAATGGATGCTCCCGCCAAAACACTGAGGAGCTATGACCTCTAAATTGGGCGCCTGGCTTCCTATTGGTCCCTGATCTGTCTGTCTTCCTCAGCCTGCTCCTGATTGGTTCCTGTCCCCTTAAATACCTTCCTCTTCCTCCTCACATTGCCCAAGCTGGCTTCTGTTTCCACAGTTCCTGCTCAAGCCCTGTTTGCCTGCTTTCCTGTTTATTCGACCCTTGGCCTGTTTATTCAACCTTGTACCTTCGCTGCCCGGACCGACCACTGCTTGAACTTGACAACGCTTTTGCCTTATCCCTTGGTACTTCGCTTCTCTGCTTACTGAAACCGACCACTGCCTGTAATTGACTACGCCTTTGCCTGATCCCTGGATACTTCGCTTTTGGCTAACACGCTTGGCTCCTTTGCTGACTCCGCCGCAGAAAGTCCGGGGCCCCAAAAGGGCGTCGGTGAAGACCGAAGCCGTAGAGGAATTCCATTTGCCATCTGTCTGCATAGGACCAGCTGTCCTCCTCCGGGATCCCAGGTAACAGATCGTTACAGTTAGCTTGGGCCATTTAAAATGGATCCCTCCCAAGCCGCTGGTCGACCTTCCTCTCTGGAGACTGTTTTGGAGGCTCTCATGAAGCGTCTTGAGGATTCTGAGACCCAGCAGTTGCATCTCGCTCAGAGTATTCAACATCTGTCCAGTCGCCTAGATGTCCTGCAGGCCTCCCAGACCCCATTGCCTCCTGTTTCTGTGGCACCGCCTGCTCCAGTTCTGGTCTCGGCTCATTTACCCAGTGGGGAGAGTTTTTGCTGGAGACCCAAGATTTCTGCACCCCTTCGTTACTCCGGGGACCCCGAGACCTGTCGAGGTTTTTTGAACCAGTGCAAGATCCACTTCGAGCTTTCACAGTTTCCTAATGAGAAGTCCAAAGTGGCCTATGTCTTGACTTTGCTTTATGGAAAGGCCCTGGCCTGGGCTTCCCCTCTCTGGGAACGGGACGATCCTCTGGTTCACAACTCCACGGCCTTCCTATCCACTTTCCGTGAGATTTTTGATCCTTTTTCCTGGCAGGAAGGAATGCCTCGACTCGTCTCTTAAAGATCTCCCAGGGGTCACTCTCTGCAGCCGAGTACGCCATCGATTTCCGTACCATTGCCGCGGAGGTATCCTGGAATAACGAGGCCCTTGTGGCAGCTTTTTGGAACGCTCTCAATGAGTCCCTAAAAGACGAGTTGGCTGCCCGAGATCTTCCTCCGCAGTTTGAAGACCTGGTCTCTTTGGTCATCCGAATTGATGTTCGACTGAAGGAGAGGCTTTCGGCCAAATCATGTGCTCACAGACTGCTCCTCGACTCCAACATTCCTTCTCCAGCTAATTCTCTTCCTGTGCCGGAGGAACCCATGCAGCTGGGGGCTACTAGACTTACCCCCGAGGAGAGGTCTCGTCGTCGTACGGCAGGTCTGTGCCTTTACTGTGGCCTGAAGGGTCATTTTGTCAAAACTTGTCCTAACAAGTCTCAACCTCGGCCGCAGGGAAACTCCAAAGCCTAGGTCGGCCGGTGGAGACCGTCCTGGGCACTGCCGCTTCTTCTCCACCAAGAAACTACTCTCGCCTATTGGTTCCCTGTCTTATTAAGCACTCCTCCAAAACCATTCCTTGCCAGGCTTTCATCGACTCCGGTGCTGCTGGGAACTTCATTGACCTCTCTTTTGCCTGAGCCTCTTCCTTGCCCCTTGTTCCTCTTCAAGTGCCTCTGGCGGCTCAAGCAATTGATGGACATCCCGTCTCTCCTGGACTGATTACTCACTCCACTTCCCCTCTGCACTTGCAAGTTGGTCCTTTCCATAAAGAGAAGATTTCGTTTTTGGCCATCTCCTGCCCTTCCACTCCGGTCATCCTAGGGTTGCCTTGGCTGCATCTGCATAACCCTGCTATTGACTGGTCTGCTGGAGAACTGTCTGCTTGGAATTCCTGCTGTTCTTCCAATTGTTTGCTCTCTTCTTCTTCTTCTCCAGTCTCCGTTTGTTCCTTATCCACCCTCGAGTCTCTTTCTGCCTGTTATAGAGACTTTTCTGATGTCTTTGAGAAGAGAAGCGCTGAAGTCCTTCCCCCCCCATAGACCCTATGACTGTCCCATTGACCTGATCCCTGGAACCGTCCCTCCCAGGGGAAGAACTTACCCTTTATCCATACCTGAAACTCAGGCTATGAAGGACTACATCCAGGACAATTTATCTAGGGGGTTCATCAGGAAGTCTAATTCACCTGCTGGTGCCGGATTTTCCTTCGTTCAGAAGAAGGATGGGGGTCTTCGGCCATGCATTGATTATTGTGGTCTCAACACGATAACTATCAAAAACAGATATCCTCTCCCTCTCATTCCTGAACTTTTTGATAAGCTCAAGGGCGCCAAAATTTTTTCTAAGTTAGACCTCAGGGGAGCCTACAATCTTATCCATATAAGGCAAGGAGATGAGTGGAAGACAGCCTTCAACACACAAGACGGCCATTATGAGTACCTGGTCATGCCTTTCGGCCTCTGGAACGCCCCCGCTGTCTTTCAAGACTTGAACGATATTTTCCGAGACCTCCTCTACTCCTTTGTTGTCATCTATCTGGATGACATTTTGATTTTCTCCCCTTGTGAATCTCTTCATGTTTCTCATCTGAGACAGGTCCTTCAACGCCTCGGAGAGAATAATTTGTTTGCCAAGATTGACAAATGCGAATTTCATCAGCCCAAGATTTACTTTCTTGGTTTCTATCATTTCTGCCTCTGGTTTTGAGATGGATCCAGCAAAAGTCTCTGCGGTCCACAAATGGGTCCCTCCTTCTAATCTGAAAGCAGTCCAACGGTTCCTGGGCTTCGCCAACTTCTATAAGAAGTTCATTAGAAATTTTTCCGGCATCGTCCTTCCCATCACTGCCCTTACTAGGAAGGGTACAAGGTTTGTCTGGACCCCTGAAGCACAGAGAGCTTTTGATGACCTGAAACAAGCCTTTTCTTCTGCTCCTGTTTTGATTCATCCAGATATTTCTTGTCCTTTTGTTTTGGAGGTAGATGCTTTTGATTCCGGAGTTGGGGCCATCCTCTCACATCGGCCTGACTTTCATGGCCCGTTACATCCCTGTGCCTTCTTTTCACGGAAATTTTCCTCTGCTGAGAGAAACTATGACGTGGGCAACAGAGAACTTTTGGCAGTTAAATTGGCCCTAGAGGAATGGCGTCATTTACTGGAGGGTTCGGCTGAACCTATCACCATTCTTACGGATCATAAAAATCTTGAATACATCTCTTCTGCCAAGAGACTGAATCCTGTCAGGGAGGGCCGGAGCTCCCTCCAGGGAGGTATTCGGGATCAAGGAGGAAGCCTTCTTGAGGGTGCAAGGTCGCGGTGTCCAAGGGGTTAATCCAAAGAGTAGTCAGAATCCAGGCAAGAATTCAGGGGCAGGCAGATAACAGCAAAGTCCAAAGTCCAGGCAGGGGTCAAGGATAATAATCAGGAACAAGATTAGAAGTATCAGCACACAGGGAACCCAGGAAATACTTAGGGCAAGGTTTCCTATTCTTGGGCGCCATTCTGGCGTCTTGGTAGGGTTTTTATGTTTGAATTTGGCGCCATTGACGTCATTGCGCCGACGTCGGCGCACTGACGTCATCACGCCGGAGCCGCATACCCACGTGGCGGCCATGGGCGCCGCCATCTTGGGAGCGACGCCGGCAGGAGAGGACGCGCCGCCCGGAGCTCCCGAACCTGCTCCGGGCGGCGATCGCGACAGTACCCCCCTCTCACGGGGGGCCTCCGGACCACCAGGACTTGGCTTCTGGGGAAATTTGGAGTGGAACTCCCTCACCAGACGAGGAGCATGGACATCAGAGCGTCCTTCCCAGGAACATTCTTCAGGGCCAAAGCCTTTCCACTTGATGAGGTACTGAAGAGATCCCCTGGAGATTCTGGAGTCAAGGATCTTCTCCACTTCATATTCTTGTTGACCATCCACAGAGATAGTAGGAGGAGGAGGCTGGACAACAGAAAAGCAGTTGGAGGTAGCAGGTTTCACCAAGGAGACATGAAACACGTTGGGAATTCGCATCTCAGGGGGAAGCTGAAGTCTGACAGCCACAGGATTGATCACCTCCAAGATGAAAAAAGGACCTACGAACCTCGGACCCAACTTAGGAGATGGTACCTTCAACCGAATGTTCCTGGAAGACAACCAGACTTTATCACCGACCTTGTAGGGAGGAGAGGGTCTACGTCTACGATCTGCAAACGTCTTATGAACCAGAGCACTCTTCTCCAGGTTGGACTTGGTTGCAGCCCAAATAGCAGACATGTGGGCTGCATGGTTATCAGTGGCCGGAACATCGGACAACACAAAGTCTTGTGGGAAGGCTTGAGGATGTTGACCATACACCGACATAAATGGGGACCTTCCAGTGGAAGTGTGGCAGGCATTGTTATGAGCAAATTCCGCCCACGGGAGGAGATCAGACCAATCATCTTGACAAAGGGAAACGTGGTTTCTCAAGAACTGTTCCAAGGCTTGGTTCACTCGCTCAGCCGCTACATTCGTCTGGGGATGATAAGCTGAGGAGAACTGATGATTAATACCCAGATCTTTGCACAGGGAATGCCAGAATTTTGCAGTGAATTGGGACCCTCTGTCAGAAACGATCTCGGCCGGGAAGCCATGCAGGCGAAATATGAACTGGATGAACTGTGACAACTCCACTGCAGATGGAAGCTTCCGTAGAGGGATGAAGTGGGCCATCTTGCTGAAGCGGTCAATGACAACCCAGATCACGGTGTTCCCACTGGAGGGAGGAAGTTCAACAATGAAGTCCATTGCCAAATGCGTCCAAGGACGAGAGGGAACAGGCAACGGCTGTAGTAACCCGCTAGGGCGAGAATGGCTAGACTTGGAAGTGGCACAAACGGTACAAGCAGCAACAAAGTCTTTGACATCTTTACAAATAGTCGGCCACCAGACTAGACGTCGTAAAAGTTCAAGAGTCCTAGCAGGACCAGGATGTCCCACCTGCTTGGAACTATGAGTCTGTTGCAGGATAGGCAGACGAAGTTCAGGAGGTACGAATGCCATTCCAATGGGAGTATCAGGAGGGGCAGAAGATTGACTAGCCAGGATTTGATCAGCAAATTGAGGGTACAAAGAGGCGATGATCTTGACAGGAGGAATAATAGGCTCTAGTCTTTCAGGAGTACGATCCACCGGAGTGAAACTTCGAGACAGAGCATGGGCCTTCCGATTCTTGGAGCCAGGGCGAAAAGTCAAGACAAAGTTAAATCGAGAGAAGAAGAGAGACCACCTTGCTTGTCTGGGATTCAGTCTCTTGAGAGATTGGATAAACTCAAGATTTTTATGATCCGTGTAGATCGTGACTGGGATCAAGGAACCTTCAAGGAGGTGACGCCACTCTTCTAAGGCAAGCTTAACAGCCAGAAGTTCTCGATTTCCTACATCATAATTTTGTTCAGCAGGAGAGAACTTTTTAGAGAAATATGCACATGGGTGCAGTTTCCCATCAGAGGGATGTCTTTGGGACAGGATAGCTCCAGCTCCAGCTTCAGAAGCATCTACCTCGATGAAGAAAGGTAACTCCGGATCAGGATGGCGGAGAACCGAAGCAGAAGTGAAGGCATCCTTCAAGGACTGAAAAGCTTCTATAGCGGGCGGGGGCAATGAGCTGGGTTTACCCCCTTTTCGGATGAGGGCCAGGATAGGAGCAATACGGGAAGAGAATCCCTTTATGAACTGCCGGTAGTAATTGGCAAAACCAATGAATCTCTGGATTGCCTTAGTGCTCAGCGGTAGAGGCCACTCTTGGATTGCAGACACTTTCACAGGATCCATCTCGAAACTCTCTGGGGAGATGATATAACCCAGAAAAGGGATCTTGGACACTTCAAACACACATTTTTCCAGTTTGGCAAAGAGAGAGTTCTTCCTCAAACGAGAGAGTACTTCCTTCACCTGGGAACGATGGCTTGAAAGGTCCTTGGAGAAAATCAGGATGTCGTCAAGGTAAACAACCACAAACTTTCCCAAGAGATCCCGGAAAATGTCGTTCACGAATTCTTGAAAGACAGCGGGGGCATTGCAGAGACCAAAGGGCATTACGAGGTACTCATAGTGCCCATCCCGAGTGTTGAATGCTGTCTTCCATTCGTCACCTTCCTGGATGCGGATAAGGTTATACGCCCCACGGAGATCCAACTTAGTGAAGATTTTAGCCCCCTTCAGTTGGTCAAAGAGCTCGGCAATCAAGGGCAAGGGATACCGGTTCTTAACCGTAATTTTATTAAGACCCCGGTAGTCGATGCAAGGACGTAGGCCTCCATCCTTCTTTTCCACGAAGAAGAATCCAGCCCCGGCAGGAGAAGTAGAAGGGCGAATAAACCCCCGCTGGAGATTTTCTTGGATATACTGCTTCATGGCAGTGGTCTCCGCTGGAGAGAGAGGATAAGTACGACCTCTAGGGGGCATGGTTCCAGGCAGGAGATCGACAGGACAGTCGTATTGTCGATGTGGAGGAAGGAATTCTGCAGACTTCTTACAGAATACATCAGCGAATTCCTTGTAAAAGGGGGGTAGAGTCTTCAAATCTGACAAAGAGATATTCACCCTCTGGAGGGGTTCAGCAGGAAGACAGTGCTGCTGGCAAAATGGGCTCCAATGGGAAATCTGTCCTGCGGACCAATCAATGGAAGGATTATGCAGGCGCAGCCAAGGGAGACCCAACACAACTGGAACGGATGGGCAGGAAATAATTAGGAACGAAAGTCTTTCTTTATGCAGCGTCCCAACCTGCACAGGTTATTCCCCAGTCGTCATGGAGATAAATTCAGCCTCCAGGGGTCTGTCGTCAATGGCAGTGACACGGAGAGGAGTAGACAATGGGAATAAGGGAACTTCCATGTGTTTGGCGAATTGAGCGTCCATGAGTTCCCAGCAGCTCCAGAGTCAATGAAAGCAGAGCCGACAATAGTCTTAGTGGCTAGGCGAATCTGTAATGGAAGGAGAAACCTGTGAGTGTTCTCTTGAGACTTCGGAGTAGTGCCCCCTACATGAGTTACCCTAGAAATACCTCGGGGAACAGAACTCGTGGGCTTCACCGGACAAGAGTTCGCAAAATGAGACTGTCCGCCACAATACAGACATAAGCCAGCCATTCGTCTACGGAGTCTTTCTTGTTTGGATAGACGAGCCCTTCCAACTTGCATTGGTTCCTCCGGAGGAGAAGGAGAGGCTTGAGTAGCAGGAGTATGCAGGAGAGGTCTCTGGAAGCGAGGTGCCAGCAAGGGTTGAAATCTTTTACAGGGCTCCCTCTCTACTTGATGCTCTCTGAGCCGAGTGTCCACCTTAATAGAAAGTGAGATCAGATCCTCCAGCAGGTCAGGGAACTCTCTGGAGACAAGATCATCTTTAATGCGAATAGACAGACCTTGATAGAATACGGCCTTATAGGCATCGTCATTCCAGGAAGTCTCAGCCATCAAAGTTCTAAAGTCAATAGCATAGTCACTGACACTGCGGTTTCCCTGCCGGAGTTGCAGAAGACGAGAAGGGGCATTAGTGACCCGACCCGGGGCATCAAACACAGTACGAAATGCTTGAAGAAAAGCCTTGGCATCAAAAGTCAGCTGAGAATTCTTCTCCCAAAGAGATGTTGCCCACTCAAGTGGTTTGCCCACCAAACGAGACATCACATACCCCACCTTAGAACGTTCATTGTGGAAGTGCGAGGGTTGGAACTCGAACTGGATCTGGCACTGTGTAGCGAAACCTCTGCAGGCTTGTGGGTCCCCACTGAAGCGAGGAGGAGGCGGAATGCGAGGCTCACTTGACGAGGAACCTGCGGTAGACGAGACGGCCGCCATGGAAGGATTTACCGCAGCTTGGGGAGCTGGAGGCATACGAGAGAGAAGGGTATCGAGTGCCTGCCCTATGCGGTACTGCTGGGCTTCATAATCCTCCATGCGGGATGCCAGCCCACGGAGTGCTCGTCCGACATCAGGCGTAGCTTCCTCAGTAGGATCCATGGCCCAAGAATAATGTCAGGGAGCCGGGAGCTCCCTCCAGGGAGGTAGTCGGGATCAAGGAGGAAGCCTTCTTGAGGGTGCAAGGTCGCGGTGTCCAAGGGGTTAATCCAAAGAGTAGTCAGAATCCAGGCAAGAGTTCAGGGGCAGGCAGATAACAGCAAAGTCCAAAGTCCAGGCAGGGGTCAAGGATAATAATCAGGAACAAGATTAGAAGTATCAGCACACAGGGAACCCAGGAAATACTTATATGAATTTGGCGCCATTGACGTCATTGCGCCGACGTCGGCGCACTAACGTCATCGCGCCAGCGCCGCATACCCACGTGGCGGCCATGGGCGCCGCCATCTTGGGAGCGACGCCAGCAGGAGAGGACGCGCCGCCCGGAGCTCCCGAACCTGCTCCGGGCGGCGAACGCGACAAATCCCCACCAAGCACGTTAGGCTCTCTTTTTCTCCAGATTTAATTTCATAATTTCTTTTCGCCCTGGTTCAAAAAACTCCAAGGCTGATGCCCTGTCCAGATCATTTTCGTCGGATGAAGCCCCTGTTCTCTCTCCTACTCCAATTATCCCTCCTGAATTCATTGTGGCTCCTGTTTCTGTCTCTCCTCTAGAATGTCCTCCCTCAAGTCCTGTCCTGGGCTCATTCCTCCAAGTTGGCTGGGCATCCTGGTGTCAACAAGACCATCGATTTGTTATCCAAGTACTTTTGGTGGCCCTCCTTGAAACAAGATGTCTCTTTGTTTGTGTCTTCCTGTGTCACCTGTGCTCAACAGAAGACTCCTCGTTCCCTTCCTTGTGGCATTCTTCAACCTTTACCCACTCCCTCCCAACCCTGGGTGGACATTGCAATGGACTTTGTGGTGGATTTACCCAAATCTTCGGGGATGACTACCATTTGGGTCGTCGTGGATAGATTCTCGAAGATGGCGCACTTTGTTCCCCTCAAGAAGTTGCCCACAGCCTCCACTCTCGCTCAGCTTTTCGTCAAAGAGGTTTTTCGTCTGCATGGCATTCCTTCCTCCATTGTCTCTGATCGTGGCATTGAGTTTGTTTCAAGATTCTGGAGGGCTTTTTGTAAACTTCTGAACATTCATCTGAACTTTTCCACGGCTTACCATCCTCAGAGTAATGGGCAGACTGAAAGGACGAACAAATCTTTGGAGTAGTTTCTCCGATGTTTCATCTCACAAAATCAGGATAACTGGTCTGATCTTCTTCCTTGGGCTGAGTTTGCACATAATAATCTCAAACATAGCTCTTTGAACTGCTCACCCTTTTTCTGTGTCTATGGTCTCTCTCCCTCAGCTCTTCCTCCAACTGCTGTCAAAGTGGGCGTTCCTGCAGCTGACTCCTTGTTTCGGAACTTTCAGAAGATCTGGACAGATGCTCATTCCGCCCTTGCCAAGGCTTCTTTGCGCCAGAAGGTGGCTGTCGATAAACATCGTCGCCCTGCTCCCGGGTTCAAGGTAGGGGACTCTGTCTGGCTCTCTTCTAGGAATATCAAGCTCAAGCAGTCCTGTCCTAAGCTGGGTCCCCGCTTCATCGGTTCTTTTAAAGTAAAGGAAATCATTAATCCGGTGTCTGTGAGGTTGGACCTTCCTCCCAACATGAACATTTCCAGCTCTTTCCACGTTTCATTGCTGAAACCTGTTGTCTAGAATGCATTTTCTTCTCTGGAATCACCTCCTCCTCCTGTTTTCGTGAATGGCCATCAGGAATTTGAGGTACAAGATATTATTGACTCTCGTAGGTCCAGAAGAGGAGTCCAGTACCTGGTCCACTGGAGAGGCTTTGGTCCTGAGGAGAGATCGTGGGTGAGTGCTGCCAATACCCATGCCCCCAGATTATTGAGGACCTTCCATAGGAGGTTTCCCGACAAGCCCTGGGAGCCCCCGGAGGGGTCTCCTGAAGGGGGGGTACTGTAACACCAGCAGCGCGCCAGCGCATAAACGCTGGAGTGCGTCAACTTAGGCGCCGGCGCATAAACACTGGTGCACGCCAAAATGGATGCTCCCGCCAAAACACTGAGGAGCTATGACCTCTAAATTGGGCGCCTGGCTTCCTATTGGTCCCTGATCTGTCTGTCTTCCTCAGCCTGCTCCTGATTGGTTCCTGTCCCCTTAAATACCTTCCTCTTCCTCCTCACATTGCCCAAGCTGGCTTCTGTTTCCACAGTTCCTGCTCAAGCCCCGTTTGCCTGCTTTCCTGTTTATTCGACCCTTGGCCTGTTTATTCAACCTTGTACCTTCGCTGCCCGGACCGACCACTGCTTGAACTTGACGACGCTTTTGCTTGGTACTTCGCTTCTCTGCTTCCTGAAACCGACCACTGCCTGTAATTGACTACGCCTTTGCCTGATCCCTGGATACTTCGCTTTTGGCTAACATGCTTGGCTCCTTTGCTGACTCCGCCGCAGAAAGTCCGGGGCCCCAAAAGGGCGTCGGTGAAGACCGGAGCCGTAGAGGAATTCCAGTTGCCATCTGTCTGCATAGGACCAGCTGTCCTCCTCCGGGATCCCAGGTAACAGATCGTTACACAGACAAGCTAAAAGCAGAGTTGTTGCTGATTAAACATGACATGCAGCGCATCAGGGAGCGCACGTCTGATGTTGAAGTTGAGCAATGGCGCCAAAAAGTAGACGATCTCGAGAATCGGTCACGGTGCAGTAACATCCGTTTGATTGGGGTGCCAGAGAGAGAGGAAGGAGACCATCCTGAAACATTTGTGGAACGTATCCATAAGAATGGGTCAGCGCGGAATCCCTGACTCCTGCTTTCTATGTGGAACGGGCCCATCACATACCATCTCGGCCCCCAATCCCTGGTGCCCCGCCTAGGCCTCTGATTGCGCGAATCTATAATTGTAAAGATAGAGACAAGCTGTTGGCCATAGCACGCACTAAGGTGCAGATACAGCTGAATAACTCCAAAATATCTATCTACCCGGACTTTTCTGCTGAGCTACAGAAAATGAGAGCACGGTACCTGGATGTTAAGAGTGACTACGCCAGCGAAACATTCCATACTCCATGATGGAATGTTTCGCTGGCGTAGTCAGCCTTTGTGAAGGCAAAGCGAGTGTGGTAGCTGCTTAGCGAGTGTTGCATGTGATCTAAGTGTTGCATGTGAATTAAGTGTTAAGCAGTGTTAAAAACCTTAAGGCGTTGGTGTTTGCTGTGCATGCTGGGAGTGCTGGGTGCAAGGAGGGAGTAAGTGCAAATAACTGACTGCTGTGTGTTCTGTGAGTTATCTGACTGAGACAAACAGCTTTTTCTTTTCTCTCTTTGGGGTAAATTAGTTGATACATTAAGAGCATTTACTTTCTTTTTGTGTTTTAGCTTTAGAGGTCTAAGGGGGAACATAAAAAAAAAAAAAAAGTTAATAAGGGTTTTTATTTATTTAGCATTTTTTTTTTCTTCTCCTTTCCCTTTTTCTTCTAATTAAGGGGGAGGGGTTAATCAGGTAAATTCTGAACAGGCTTTGTGTGCTCTGGTTGAAACCTTACATTTGTGAAGGCAAAGCGAGTGTGGGAGCTGCTTAGCGAGTGTTGCATGTGATCTAAGTGTTGCATGTGAATTAAGTGTTAAGCGGTGTTAAAAACCTTAAGGCGTTGGTGTTTGCTGTGCATGCTGGGAGTGCTGGGTGCAAGGAGGGAGTAAGTGCAAATAACTGACTGCTGTGTGTTCTGTGAGTTATCTGACTGAGACAAACAGCTTTTTCTTTTCTCTCTTTGGGGTAAATTAGTTGATACATTAAGAGCATTTACTTTCTTTTTGTGTTTTAGCTTTAGAGGTCTAAGGGGGAACATAAAAAAAAAAAAAGTTAATAAGGGTTTTTATTCATTTAGCATTTTTTTTTTCTTCTCCTTTCCCTTTTTCTTCTAATTAAGGGGGAGGGGTTAATCAGGTAAATTCTGAACAGGCTTTGTGTGCTCTGGTTGAAACCTTACATTTGTGAAGGCAAAGCGAGTGTGGGAGCTGCTTAGCGAGTGTTGCATGTGATCGAAGTGTTGCATGTGAATTAAGTGTTAAGCAGTGTTAAAAACCTTAAGGCGTTGGTGTTTGCTGTGCATGCTGGGAGTGCTGGGTGCAAGGAGGGAGTAAGTGCAAATAACTGACTGCTGTGTGTTCTGTGAGTTATCTGACTGAGACAAACAGCTTTTTCTTTTCTCTCTTTGGGGTAAATTAGTTGATACATTAAGAGCATTTACTTTCTTTTTGTGTTTTAGCTTTAGAGGTCTAAGGGGGAACATAAAAAAAAAAAAGTTAATAAGGGTTTTTATTTATTTAGCATTTTTTTTTTCTTCTCCTTTCCCTTTTTCTTCTAATTAAGGGGGAGGGGTTAATCAGGTAAATTCTGAACAGGCTTTGTGTGCTCTGGTTGAAACCTTACATTTGTGAAGGCAAAGCGAGTGTGGGAGCTGCTTAGCGAGTGTTGCATGTGATCCAAGTGTTGCATGTGAATTAAGTGTTAAGCAGCGTTAAAAACCTTAAGGCGTTGGTGTTTGCTGTGCATGCTGGGAGTGCTGGGTGCAAGGAGGGAGTAAGTGCAAATAACTGACTGCTGTGTGTTCTGTGAGTTATCTGACTGAGACAAACAGCTTTTTCTTTTCTCTCTTTGGGGTAAATTAGTTGATACATTAAGAGTATTTACTTTCTTTTTGTGTTTTAGCTTTAGAGGTCTAAGGGGGAACATGAAAAAAAAAAAAAGTTAATAAGGGTTTTTATTTATTTAGCATTTTTTTTTTCTTCTCCTTTCCCTTTTTCTTCTAATTAAGGGGGAGGGGTTAATCAGGTAAATTCTGAACAGGCTTTGTGTGCTCTGGTTGAAACCTTACATTTGTGAAGGCAAAGCGAGTGTGGGAGCTGCTTAGCGAGTGTTGCATGTGATCCAAGTGTTGCATGTGAATTAAGTGTTAAGCAGCGTTAAAAACCTTAAGGCGTTGGTGTTTGCTGTGCATGCTGGGAGTGCTGGGTGCAAGGAGGGAGTAAGTGCAAATAACTGACTGCTGTGTGTTCTGTGAGTTATCTGACTGAGACAAACAGCTTTTTCTTTTCTCTCTTTGGGGTAAATTAGTTGATACATTAAGAGTATTTACTTTCTTTTTGTGTTTTAGCTTTAGAGGTCTAAGGGGGAACATGAAAAAAAAAAAAAGTTAATAAGGGTTTTTATTTATTTAGCATTTTTTTTTTCTTCTCCTTTCCCTTTTTCTTCTAATTAAGGGGGAGGGGTTAATCAGGTAAATTCTGAACAGGCTTTGTGTGCTCTGGTTGAAACCTTACATTTGTGAAGGCAAAGCGAGTGTGGGAGCTGCTTAGCGAGTGTTGAATGTGATCCAAGTGTTGCATGTGAATTAAGTGTTAAGCAGCGTTAAAAACCTTAAGGCGTTGGTGTTTGCTGTGCATGCTGGGAGTGCTGGGTGCAAGGAGGGAGTAAGTGCAAATAACTGACTGCTGTGTGTTCTGTGAGTTATCTGACTGAGACAAACAGCTTTTTCTTTTCTCTCTTTGGGGTAAATTAGTTGATACATTAAGAGTATTTACTTTCTTTTTGTGTTTTAGCTTTAGAGGTCTAAGGGGGAACATGAAAAAAAAAAAAAGTTAATAAGGGTTTTTATTTATTTAGCATTTTTTTTTTCTTCTCCTTTCCCTTTTTCTTCTAATTAAGGGGGAGGGGTTAATCAGGTAAATTCTGAACAGGCTTTGTGTGCTCTGGTTGAAACCTTACATTTGTGAAGGCAAAGCGAGTGTGGGAGCTGCTTAGCGAGTGTTGAATGTGATCCAAGTGTTGCATGTGAATTAAGTGTTAAGCAGCGTTAAAAACCTTAAGGCGTTTAAAACTGAAAAGGCGTTGGTGAGGAATTACATTTGGGAGACTGTAAGTACCCAGTGTAAATATGAGTGGATTTGCTGGTATTACTCAGTGTGTGTCTTGTCACATGTATGTGGTGTTGGAGCAGCAGTTCCATGCGGTATTTACATGTGAGAGATGTCGGTGGGTTTTCATCTTGGAATCTGAGCTGCAGACTCTAAGGGGTGAACTTGCAGCACTGAGAGCATCGGCAAACGAGGGAAATGACAGGAGGCTCGCAGAGCAACCACTGGCAGGGGCTAGTGGAGCGGGGGGAGGAGAAGGGGCAGTGGAGGCTAATGAGGGAGGAAGGTTTGTGACAGTCAAGAGGGGAAGTAGGGGACAGAAGAGTAGGGGGGCTGGTCCACAGTTTGTCCAAAACAGCAAATTCGCCGTTTTGGCTGAAGATGCTGGGGAGGAAAACTCCGAACTGGCATGTATGGAGCAGGCTGACTCTCGGAGCACCCCGGGAGGCAGTGGCTCTAATACGGGTGGTGGGGGAAGTGCAAGGAAGGAAAGGCAGGTTCTAGTTATAGGGGATTCAATTATTAGAAAGGTGGATAGGGTAATCTGTCGCAAGGCCCCTATATGCCGAACAGTCTGCTGCTTGCCTGGTGCTAGGGTTCGGCATGTGGTGGAACGAGTGGACAGATTATTGGGAGGGGCTGGGGAAGACCCAGCGGTCTTGGTACACATAGGTACCAATGACAAAGTTAGAGGAGGTGGTGAAGTCCTCAAAAATGATTTTAAAAAACTAGGTTCAAAGCTGAGGGCGAGGACTTCCAAGGTAATTTTCTCAGAGATATTACCTGAGCCACAAGCAACGCTAAGGAGACAGCGGGAGCGTAGGGAGATTAATCCGTGGCTGAAAGATTGGTGTAGGGAGGAGGGTTTCGGGTTTTTGGAGAACTGGGCTGATTTTTCAGTCTGCTACAGGTTCTTTGCTAGGGATGGGCTGCACCTCAATGATGATGGGGCAGCTGTTTTGGGAGAGAAGATGGCTAGAGGGTTGGAGGAAATTTTAAACTAGGTGTGGGGGGGGGATGGTTCAGTAAAAGATTCAGTGGTAGACAGGTTAGATGAGATAGTGGGCAAAGAAAGGGAAAATGGGGGAGGAGATTTGGCTGGGGATACTGTTAAGGAGAGGGAGGACCACATGTCATATGTTCAATATGGTGCCAGTATTAAATGTATGTTTACAAATGCAAGAAGTCTGACTGGTAAAATGGGAGAGCTGGAGGTGATGGAAGGAAAATATGATGTGATTGGTGTGGCCGAAACATGGCTGAATGAGTCGCATGACTGGGCAGTAAATATCAGTGGCTATACTTTGTTTCGGAGGGACAGAGGCAATAGAAAAGGAGGAGGGGTATGTCTGTATGTTAGGCAGGATTTAAAAGCTCATATAAAGGAGGAGGTTATGTTAGAAAATGAGGGTGCAGAAGTCGTATGGGTGGAGTTCTTCACCAATTGTAAAGAATCCAGCAAATTAATTGTAGGCGTATGCTATAGACCCCCCTCAATGTAAGTGAGGAGGAAGAGACAAAGCTCCTAATGCAAATAGAAAAGGCTACTAGTTTAGGTAAAGTAATGATAATGGGGGATTTTAATTACCCAGATATTGACTGGAGCAACGGTACTGCTAGATCAGTTAATGGGAACAAGTTTATAAACTTATTGCACGACAATTTTTTAGCACAGGTTGTTGAGGAGCCAGAAAAAATGCTATTCTTGATTTAGTGATCTCAAATGACCCAGAACTTATAGCAAATGTGCAAGTCATTGAACCCCTGGGTAATAGTGACCATAAGGTTATATCTTTTAATGTCTGGTGCAAAAAACAAAAATATACTGGGGCAACAAAAACCATGAATTTTGCAAAAGCTAATTTTAGTGCCTTGAGGGCTGCCCTACAGAGCATTGATTGGGGCATTAGGTTTTCAGCTAAAAACACAGAACAGAAATGGTTGTCCTTTAAAATGATATTAAATCATTACTGTTCTCAATTTATTCCCTTAAGGACTAAACGTAGAAGCTCTAAGAATCATCCAGCGTGGCTTAATACAGAAGTAAAGAAGTTAATGGGACAGAAGAGAAAGGCATTTAAAAACTACAAATCTGTAGGGACAGAAGCTGCATTTAATGAATATAAACACTGTAATAAATGTTGTAAATCAGCAATCCGGAAGGCTAAGAAAAGAAATGAAGAGTTAATTGCAGTGGAGGTGAAAACTAACCCTAAAAAGTTTTTTAAATATATTAATAGTAAAAAGATGCAGGTTGAGAGTGTTGCTCCATTAAATAATGGTACCAGTATGGTTGTAACAGATACAGATAAGGCAAATGTGTTAAATCAGTTCTTTTCTTCAGTGTATACAATAGAGGAGTCTGGGTTCACAGGCTCACTTAATAACTGCACGAATGGTTCGGCTCAATCTAGTCAGTGGCTGACTCAGGATATGATTCAAAAAGCTTTAATACAAATTAATGTAAACAAGGCTCCAGGCCTGATGGCATACACCCCCGGGTTCTAAGAGAGCTTAGTTCAGTTTTAGACCAGCCCTTATTTCTGATTTTCTCAGATTCACTGTCATCTGGTATGGTGCCTATGGATTGGAGAAAAGCTGATGTTATTCCAATATTTAAAAAGGGATTACGATCTCAGCCTGGCAATTATAGGCCAGTAAGCTTGACATCTGTGGTGGGCAAATTATTTGAAGGCTTGTTAAGGGATCACATTCAAAATTTTGTCCTAATGAATGGCATTATGAGCAACAATCAGCATGGCTTTATGAAGGATAGGTCATGTCAGACGAACTTGATTGCATTTTATGATGTGGTAAGTAAGATTCTGGATAGTGGGGGGGCAGTAGATGTGATCTATTTGGATTTTGCCAAAGTGTTTGATACTGTGCCCCACAAACGACTGCTTTCTAAACTAAGGTCTGTTGGGCTTAATGAAGTCGTTTGCACATGGATAGGAAACTGGCTACAGGATCGGGTACAGAGGGTAGTTGTTAATGGGACATTCTCTACTTGGAGTAAGGTTCTTAGTGGGGTCCCCCAGGGCTCAGTATTGGGTCCACTTTTATTTAACTTGTTCATTAATGACTTAGGGGAGGGTGTTGTAAGTAATGTATCAGTGTTTGCAGATGACACAAAATTACAGGGTTATGGGAAATAGCTCATAGTCCAAGTTGATCCAGGGACTAGTCCGAGTGCCATTTTGGAGTCAGGAAGGAATTTTTCCCCCTCTAAGGCAAATTGGAGAGGCTTCAGATGGGTTTTTTGCCTTCCTCTGGATCAACTGGCAGATGGGTAGTTAATAAAAAAAAAAAGGTTGAACTTGATGGACATGTGTCTTTTTTCAACCTTACTTACTATGTTACTATGTATGTTACTATGTATCCTTCCCATCTAAGGATACAGACGACTAATGGCACCAAATTTTTTGATAACCCTGCTGAGGCATGTTCCTGGTTGGATACTTTGGGCTGGCAGCGTGCGGAGGCCTAGTGCTTTCCCTATAATTGATGCAGCAGCCAGGTGTGGAACCCTCTGAAGATGGTAACTATATTTTTTTTACTTATTTGTCTTATACCACTTAGACTACCTCTATTGCAGACCACATATTTCGAGGACCCACTTTAGCCATGGGGTCACTAGGCCCTGTGACCGGATGGGATGCACACATGCACGCAGTGGTAGCCATGGGCCTGGAGCCTCTAAGCTATTTCTGTGGCCGTTATATTCCACACTGGCTTAGCTGGCTAGATGGGTCTGGATGATGTTCATATTGTTACCCTGGTTTTCTTACTCCCATCGGAGACACTGATATGGAGACGAGAATAATGCTAACAGCACTATAGCTCTGGCCCTATGCTCTGGACTGTTAATCCAGAGGCCAAATTCAGGGATTCCAGCTGTATTGTCCCTTGCTATTGGGTGCTATTTGAAATATATAGTTATGTAACCATTTAGAATTTTTTGGCTGTTTTCTCCTTTTTTTGGATCGATGTTCCTCACAACTGGACTTGCATTTTGGAGCGGCAATGTGTGAACAGTTCATCAACCCCCCCCCATCTAGGGATACTTCTCATTTATGAGTTAGTTATTACCCTGATTCAAATATGGTTATGGGAAAAGTGGCGCCTAAGTTTGAGATAGGAGCGACAAGGAGGAAAGGGAAGTTGGGGTAAAGTAACACTGCATACTTCATGCTTGATACCACATGTTTAATGTTGCTGGTTAATTTTCGCATAAAAGGTCTTTATGTAACACAGGCAATTACCACACTTTAAAATGCAATCTGGTGGCATTTTATTGGGAATTCTGTAATGTAACTTACCATCATCTAAAATGGAAGGTACTCTGAAACGTATTTCTCTGAAACGTATAGGGGGCTTAATGACCCAATTAAGAGACACGTTGCCCTCACTTACATCAAAAAACTGAACCCAGATATCCTTTTTTTGCAGGAGACGCATCTAACAGAGTCCTCTATACTCTCTCTTAAGAAACCGTGGGTGGGCTGGCACTACCACTCCATATATTCAGTTTATACAGGGGATGTGTTAATTTTGATTAACAAACGATTAGTTTTCTCCTTACAGCATCTCAGGATAGACCCTAAGGGTCGGTTCATTTTTTTACACTGCAAACTCTTTTCCAAGGAATATCTGCTAGCTAATATTTATATCCCCCCTCCCTTTACTGATGATATCCTGCTGGAATTCACTAAGTACAGCCTACAATATCCCCAATCCATGATCCTTATAGCGGGAGACTTCAACTCTACTCCAAACCCTGCCCTGGATAGATGGAAAAGAAATGGCACCGGGGGGCCGGGGGAAAACATAAAGCTCAATAATTTTTTCTCTTCCCTGGACGTACTTGATATGTGGAGAATTTTTCACTCCCAAAGTAAACAATATTTATGTTATTCTAAGTCTCACCATTCCCTGTTTAGAATAGACCTAGCTCTTATATGGGATATGCTGCCACTTATTTGTAGGATTGAATACCTGCCGAGGGGGATTTCGGACCATGCCCCTTTGGAAATAGTTTGGTCCTGGGTGATCTGACATGCACTAAAGGGTGGCATCTTAACCCAACCTGGATAAGCATAGTGGGGAAAACTGAAGAAATTGCCCATACCTTGTCAGACTACTTTACAACAAATGCTCTCCCTGACTCGGGCTTGATTGATTGGGATGCTTTTAAAGCATACTTAAGAGGAATTTACATTGCGAAAATAAATTCTATTAAAACTACCACTACGATTAAAGAAAACCAATTACTTACCCTAGTGACACAGGCTGAATGTGAGGTAATTGGGACCTACACCCCTGAAGCACACCTGAAATTACAGCAAGCTCAGGGCGACTATAAGCAATACTTGGAGTCATTAAGCCAACGGAAATTGATGTTTCTTAAACATAATGTCTTTGAGCAAGGAGCTAATATGAAGATGTTGGCACATTTGGCTAAGACTGAATCCTCCCCTCCAGTAATCCCTTTGATCTGTTGGGGCACTTATTGATAATCCCCAAGACATTAGTCGGGTCTTCTGAACCTATTATATACGCCTCTACACATCCCAACTAGGTATACATAGGGACCAAATTCCTCAATATCTAGCGGGGATTGACTTACCAGTATTAAACCCGAGCAGCAGGCTGCATTGGATGCAGAGCTTACAACTGAAGAAATAGTGTGGGCCATTGGGGCATTTCCGGGTGGGAAGTCACCGGGAAGGGATGGACTGCCCATTGAATTATATAAGACATATGCAGAGACTCTGGCCCCTAGCAGTCTACTCAGAGGCAGTGGCTAGCAGGAAACTTCCTCCCTCAATGAGAGAGCCATCTATCATAGTTCTTCCAAAGACAGGGAAAAATTTGCAGGAATGTGGATCGTACAGACCCATCTCCCTTTTGAATTGTGATGCAAAAATTCTAGCCAAAATCTTAGCAAGGAGATTTATGCAGGCCATAGAAAGTCTGATAGGACCTGACCAATCAGGTTTTATGCCATGCAAAAGCACAGCTGTGAACTTACGAAGGCTTTACAGCATGGATCATGATAATAAAGGCAGTAGGATCCTGGTAACATTGGATATTGCAAAAGCCTTTGACATGATTGAATGAGCGTACTTATGGCAGGTAATGAGTTAAATGGGGATTGGGCCAAAATTTCTAACACTCACTCAATTGTTGTACTCTAACCCCTCAGCACTTCTCAGGTGACTGAGAATGGTATACCCTCTCCACACTTTGTACTCACTCGAGGGACCAGGCAGGGATGCCCGCTGTCCCCACTTTTGTTTGCTACTGCAATAGAATCCATGGCGGCAATTATAAGAAATGATCCGGATATTATTGGGTGGAATTGTGGGCATATTCAGGAAAAAATACAACTATATGCAGTTGATTCTCTGGTATATTTGGCCGATAGTGACAACTCTCTGGGGAAACTCGCTGAGACCCTTGTTACATTTGGTAAGTTCTCCAGCCTACGTGTGAACCTTTCCAAATCCAGTCTGTTCCCAGTAGATTCCCGATTGGATAACCCTGTCCTTAACACACATGAGCTCGCAGTGGTCTCCAAATTTAAATATTTGGGGGTGGAGGTCTCCTTGCCGATTTCAGCATATTGTGAACTGAATGTATTTCCTCTACTGGGACTAGTGGAATCCAAATTTAAACAATGGGCTAGCCTACCTCTTTATCCGCAAGGAAGAATTAGTCTGATTAAGATGACCATTCTCCCCTAAATTCTGTATATGCTATCACACTCCCCAATGGTTATTCCTCTACGCTTCTTTCAAAGCCTAGACAAACTAATGGGACTCTTCATTTGGGGATTGGATAGACCTAGGTTGAGACTTGATATCCTAATGAGGTCAGCCTCTCAGGGTGGGGCAGCGCTCACAGATTTTGAACTCTATTTCTTGGCCTCGCAACTGGCTCATGTCAAACCCTGGATTGCCACTGATCCCAGATGTTTATCCACTGCCCTACTTGAGGCCACAGGGGATCCTGAGCTACCAATCCTCCAAGAGCTGTTGTGAATTCGGGTAGGCAGACCCCCTTCTCCAGTTCACCCCTTGATTCTACTAGCACGGAAAGTATGGATCCGTGCTCAGAATAGTTGTCACTTTCAGGTACACCTATCTGGCATAACCGCTCACTCCAAAAATTTCAACACATTGGGTCTGTAGGGTCGTGGTCTATGCAAAGCATAACATTGACTTGATACTTATTGTCAGAGAACTCCCTTAAACCATTTTTGGTTCTCCAACGTGAATACGGGATACCAGAAACCTCTTGGCTACTGTACGAACAGGTCAAACATGCATTCCACTCTAATCCCTTTAAGATGGGTAAGCCCCCTTTCTGTAGAGTGTTGGAATTGTTAGACGATTCTAACCTGTACGAGATACTGAGATTCTGTAGACATGATAATCTCAGTGCTAGTCTATACTCACTGTGGCAAAGAGATATCCCCACTCTAACTGAGGAAGACTGGCAAGATGCCCTAGAAGCCCCTCGCTTTGTATCATCAAATGCAGATCACAAGATGATTCAGAGGTATGTTATCCATAGGGCATATTTCATACCAGTGCGTCTGCACAGAATGGATCCACAACATTCACCTATTTGCACTAGATATGCAGCTAGCGGCTCCCTTATGCATATGCTATGGAAATGCACCAGCTTGAATAACTATTGGCGTAAAGTGTTTGACACAATTTCGGAGGCAGTAACAGGAATTGTAAATCCGACCCCAGAGATGGCTTTGTAAAATGTAGGTGAGAACTCCCATTACACCAAATTTCAACTCATTGCCATCCGGCAGAGTCTGTTTCAGGCACATGGGTGTATAACTATGAGTTGGAAGAACCCAGAACCCCCCTACACACCAGATTTGGCTAGAGCAAATGTCATTATACATTAAGAAGATGCAGTTTTTGTATATCAAAAGGGCGGTACCAGATAGATTTGAGGCAATATGGGGCAATTGGCCCTCCCCCTAAAGTAAAATAGCCCAGGTGGTTATAGTCTGGAATAAATGGTTGCATTGCCACTTGAGAAGTGAAGTTGAATAATATTCCTATGATGCTTGTTTTTTTTTTATTTGCTTGGTTTTAATTTTGGAATTTTTCTTTTCCTTTCATTTCATTTATTGTTTGTTCGACCTTGCATGATATATTTGATTGTGATAATGTGATATGCCAAATGTAACTGTAAATTGAACTAATTCTTGTCCCATATAGACAGTTGTATGTTATGTTCAATATACAATAAAGGTCATGATGTTATAAAAAAACACATTTCAACATCAAAAAAGATTCAGCAAAACTAACTTTGTATATAAAACCTCAGTGGCAAATTAACATACCTTCCTTATTGCAAACACTACAGTGTACCTCAACACTTTATATTGCCCATCTTAAAGAAGTCAACTGATCACTTCAGGAAATAAGTGAGAACCTGTCACTATCATCACTATACAGGACTACACCTTCCCATCACATGAAACCATGATGGACTAAACACACCCAACTTGCCCACAAGGAGGAGACAACCAAACTATTGCAACACGGAACTCTTTCCGCCCTCAAATTGCTTGAATACCCTCGTAAGTTTTGACAGCCAGGGGTGCTTCGCCAATGAGGCAAGTTGAGGCCGTCGCCTCAGGCGGCAGCGCCCCACTGGGTACCAGGGGCAGCAAAAATGCTGCTCCTGGTACTTTAAGAGCGAATTTCTGGGGGAGGGGGGGCAGCGGAGGGGCCAGGATCGCCCCTGTTGATAGCAAATACCCACCGTACAACTATCTAATACCAACCATGGACAAATACCTAGGCCATTCAACCACAAAATCAGAAAAACAACCAAAATCTAAACTCAAAAAAGCAGCCCAAGGTGCTGACCCGTCTGACTCAGAAACAGAATCTACCATGGACAAATATCTGGGCCACTCAAATACAAAATCACAAAAACAACCAAAACTGAAGACCAAAAAGGCCACTCAAGAGACTGACCCGACAGAACCAAGCCAAGCAGAAGACCTGATGAAAATACTAGGCCCATGGCTGGATAAAAAATTGGACACTATAAAAGAATCAGTAACAGAAGTGCTTCAACAAATAACTAACCAAAATCAGAGAATAACAGATGCTGAACAGAGAATTGGTATGTTGGAAGATGAACTGGAGAAAACACAACAACTTGTTGATACACATCAAAGAGAAATTACAATTCTGGCAGAGAAAGTGGACGACTTAGAAAAACAGGAGCAGGAGAAACAATCTCCGTATAATCGGCATTCCGGAATCGGTCAAAGGCACAGAGCTGGAACTGTTCCTACATACTACCCTTCCATCTCTCCTAAAAATGGAAGAAGACCAATCCCACTTCCTGATTGAAAGATTACACAGAATTGGTCCCCCATTGACCACAGAAACCAAAAGACCAAGACAAGTCATTTTCAAACTCCTCAACTACACGGATAAAATTAACATTCTCTCAGCTTACAGGAAAACAAAAAATATCTCATATGACAACAACCGTCTGTTAATATTTCAAGATTTCTCTGCCTCTGTTACTTCGAAAAGGAAAGAGTTCTCACCGATCTGCACAACCCTCTTCAATTCTGGTTACAGGTTTTCCCCGCAAAGCTCAAAATCATGGACAAGGACAATGGGAAACCTTTATTCTTTGACAACCCAAAACTCGCTAAGGAATACTATGATGAAAAAATGAGAGGCACAGATCATAATTAACCTAACTGCTGGAAAGGTGTCTTTCTCTTTTTTTTTTTTTCTTCTTTTCCACCTTTCTTTGCAGATGAAGCACAATGAAGGAAAACCTGCATTCTGTACTGAAACTTAACTGGCCCACAAGATCACAACTGAAGAAATGTATTTTTCCTGTTTTTTGACTCACTCTCCTCCACATGAGTGAACTGTTAACCCTTTAAGTGCCACAGAACGTAGAATCTACGTTCTGTGGATCAAAGGACCAAAGTGCCACAGATCGTAGATTCTACGTTCTGCAGCACTTCCGGGTTTGCGAGCGGAGGAGCGGCTGTTAGAGCCGCTCGCTCCGTTCCTTCACGATCCCCTGCCCCTAGACAACGAGCAGAGCAGGGGATTGTGTGGCCCCTGGGGCGCGATCGCCCAGGGGCCCCAAAGCAGCAGCAGGGATGCGTTTCCTATGCGTCCTGCTGCTGCCTGCGCTGCACTTCCGCCCAGCTCCGCCCCCCCATGCCTGCTGACCGTTGGAGATGGAGATCTGCTGCGTGGGACCCTTTATCATCGATCTGATGCATCTACCCCAGGTAAGTGTAACTTTTACACACACAAAAACACACAAACACACCAACACACACTTATTACAGTAATATACACTTACATTCACACTTACACACACTCACACATAGATTTTTGGGGATTGGGGGGGTCACACACACTCACAGCACCCATGTACACTTGCACACGCACACACGCGCAAATAACATGCAATTTACCCGTTGTGCACACGCATATGTACATATATGGCTTTGTGGCTTTTTTTTTTTTTTTTTCTTATCGCATCGTCTCTTTTTTGGCTAAAAAAAAGTTTTATTGCCGTTACGAATAGCGTATTCGCTAACCGTACTGTGCAATAGCTTTTGTATGTTATTTTTGTGGTTATGTTGCAATTTTGGGTATTTTGGTGCATTTTTAGCCATTTTATTGAATTTTTAGCCATTTTATTGCATTTTCAGCTCTGCATTTGTGTTGTTCACTTGTTTCTGTCCGTATAATCGATTTGGCCTAGCTAAAATATTCAAACGGTAATTCTGGTGGCCGATTACACTAGTGTGAAAAAAAAAAGCATTGATTTTTGTGGTTTTATTAGTTTTTGGTGATTTATTTGCATTTCACACTGTTTTGTGTTATTTTGTTTTGCCTATGTAAATTTTATCTACTATATATCCATTTGTGGGTCTCTGTGCGCCACATAGTTTGGTATATCTATGCATATTGGGCATCAAAGTGTTTAGTAGACCCCTGTCGTTCATATTTAGGATGTTTTATGCTGATACGTTACGAAATGTGGGGCATATAATGGGGTAAAATTCAAGCTTTGTGCCGATTTTCAGAAATTTTATAAAAACCGTTACGTTCAGCATTGATTTGCAGTTTGGCAGTTTGCAGTAGAAACACTTATTTACCCATATTGGATTCGTCAGAATGTGTACTTTCTGAAAATATATGGTTTTCTGGGGTCTCTGTACTGTTAGGGGGGTCTAATGTTGCATAATACACACACCAGGTGCTTATATTGCAGCAGCCAGCGCGTCAGCCGTGAAAATGTATATACACTATTGTCATTTGGGGGTCTCTGTACGCCACATAGTTTGGTATATCTATGCATACTAGGCATCAAAGTGTTCAGTAGATCCCTGGCGCTCATATTTAGGATGTTTTATGCTGATAAGCTACGAAATGTGGGGCATATAATGGGGTAAAATTCAATCTTTGTGACGATTTTCAGAAATTTGATAAAAACTGTTATGTTCAGCATTGCTTTGCAGTTTGGCAGTTTGCAGTAGAAACACTTATTTACCAATATTGGATTTGTCAAAATGTGTACTTTCTGAAAATATATGGTTTTCTGGGGTCTCTGTACTGTTAGGGGGGTCTAATGTCGCATAATACACACACCAGGTGCTTATATTGCAGCAGCCAGCGCGTCAGCCATGAAAATGTATATACACTATTGTCATTTGGTGGTCTCTGTGCGCCACATAGTTTGGTATATCTATGCATATTGGGCATCAAAGTGTTCAGTAGACCCCTGGTGTTCATATTTAGGATGTTTTATGCTGATAAGTTACGAAATGTGGGGCATATAATGGGGTAAAATTCAAGCTTTGTGCCGATTTTCAGAAATTTTATAAAAACCGTTACGTTCAGCATTGATTTGCAGTTTGGCAGTTTGCAGTAGAAACACTTATTTACCCATATTGGATTCGTCAGAATGTGTATTTTCTGAAAATATATGGTTTTCTGGGGTCTCTGTACTGTTAGGGGGGTCTAATGTTGCATAATACACACACCAGGTGCTTATATTGCAGCAGCCAGCACGTCAGCCGTGAAAATGTATATACACTATTGTCATTTGGGGGTCTCTGTGCGCCACATAGTTTGGTATATCTATGCATATTGGGCATCAAAGTGTTCAGTAGACCCCTGGCATTCATATTTAGGATGTTTTATGCTGATACGTTACAAAATGTGTGGCATATAATGGGGTAAAATTCAAGCTTTGTGACGATTTTCAGAAATTTGATAAAAACCGTTATGTTCAGCATTGCTTTGCAGTTTGGCAATTTGCAGTATAAACACTTATTTACCCATATTGGATTCGTCAGAATGTGTACTTTCTGAAAATATATGGTTTTCTGGGGTCTCTGTACTGTTAGGGGGGTCTAATGTTGCATAATACACACACCAGGTGCTTATATTGCAGCAGCCAGCGCGTCAGCCGTGAAAATGTATATACACTATTGTCATTTGGGGTTCTCTGTACGCCACATAGTTTGGTATATCTATGCATACTAGGCATCAAAGTGTTCAGTAGACCCCTGGCGTTCAAATTTAGGATGTTTTATGCTGATAAGTTACAAAATGTGTGGCATATAATGGGGTAGAATTCAAGCTTTGTGACGATTTTCAGAAATTTGATTAAAACCGTTATGTTCAGCATTGCTTTGCAGTTTGGCAGTTTGCAGTAGAAACACTTATTTACCCATATTGGATTCGTCAGAATGTGTACTTTCTGAAAATATATGGTTTTCTGGGGTCTCTGTACTGTTAGGTGGTCTAATGTCGCATAATACACACACCGGGTGGTTATATTGCAGCAGCCAGTGCGTCAGCGGTGAAAATGTCTATACATATTGTCATTTGGGGGTCTCTGTGCGCCACATAGTTTGGTATATCTATGCACATTGGGCATCAAACTGTTTAGTAGACCCCTATGTTTATTTTTAGGATGCTTTATGCTGGTAATGATACATGGACAATACGATGCTGGAAAGTTGAAACTTTGAGGCAATTTCCAGATATTTCACCAAAACCGACAATTGTGGGAAAGCCTTGCGACTCTGTAGTTTGGAGCAGAAAGGCATAGGTACCCATTTTAGATTCGGTAGAATGTGTACTTTCCAAAAATATATGGGTTTTGGGGGGTAAACATATATTTCTGTGTTTTTACCCCACAAAAATGCAGTCAATGTGTTGCTCTTTCATTAGCTGAAGTTACCCACAGGACTATTTGTATGCACTAACTTCATTTTGGGGCCCCTAAATGCCAGTTACTTTGGTAAACCTATGAACAATGGCCACCAAACTCTTCGGAGGAACCCTGGCAATCATATTTAGGGTGCTTTTTCTTGGTGAATAACGATACATGGGTGATATGGTGCTGAGAAGTTGAAGCTTTGAGGCAATTTTCAGATATTTCACCAAAACCGACAATTGTGGGAAAGCCTTGCGACTCTGTAGTTTGGAGCAGAAAGGCATAGGTACCCATTTTAGATTTGGCAGAATGTGTACTTTCCAAAAATATATAGGTTTTGGGGGGTCAACATATATTTCTGTGTTTTTACCCCACAAAAATGCAGTCAATGTGTTGATTTTTCATAATATAAAGTTACCCACAAGACTATTTGTATGCACTAACTTCATTTTGGGGCCTCTAAATGCCAGATACTTTGGTAAACTTATGAACAATGGCCACCAAAATGTTCAGAGGAACCCTGGCAATCATATTTAGGGTGCTTTTTCTTAGTACATAATGACACATGGGTGATATGGTGCTGGGAAGTTGAAGCTTTGAAGCAATTTTCAGATATTTCACCAAAACCGACAAATTTTGGAAAGCCTTGCGACTCAGTAGTTTGGAGCAGAAAGGCATGGGTACCCATTTTAGATTCAGTAGAATGTGTACTTTCCAAAAATATATGGGTTTGTGGGGTAAACATATATTTCTGTGTTTTTACCCCACAAAAATGCAGTCAATGTGTTGATTTTTCATAATATGAAGTTACCCACAAGACTATTTGTATGCACTAACTTCATTTTGGGGCCTCTAAATGCCAGATACTTTGGTAAACCAATGAACAATGGCCACCAAACTGTTTGGAGGAACCCTGGCAATCATATTTAGGGTGCTTTTTCTTGGTGCGTAACGATACATGGGTGATACGGTGCTGAGAAGTTGAAGCTTTGAGGCAATTTTCAGATATTTCACCAAAACCGACAATTGTGGGAAAGCCTTGCGACTCAGTAGTTTGGAGCAGAAAGGCATGGGTACCCATTTTAGATTCGGTAGAATGTGTACTTTCCAAAAATATATAGGTTTTGGGGGGTCAACATATATTTCTGTGTTTTTACCCCACAAAAATGCAGTCAATGTGTTGATCTTTCATTTGCTGAAGTTACCCACGGGACTGTTTGTATGCGCTAACTTCATTTTGGGGCCTCTAAATGCCAGATACTTTGGTAAACTTATGAACAATGGCCACCAAAATGTTCAGAGGAACCCTGGCAATCATATTTAGGGTGCTTTTTCTTAGTACGTAATGATACATGGGCGATATGGTGCTGGGAAGCTGAAGGTTTGAGGCAATTTTCAGATATTTCACCAAAACCGACAATTTTGGGAAAGCCTTGCGACTCAGTAGTTTGGAGCAGAAAGGCATGGGTACCCATTTTAGATTCAGTAGAATGTGTACTTTCCAAAAATATATGGGTTTGGGGGGTAAACATATATTTCTGTGTTTTTACCCCACAAAAATGCAGTCAATGTGTTGATTTTTCATAATATAAAGTTACCCACAAGACTATTTGTATGCACTAACTTCATTTTGGGGCCTCTAAATGCCAGATACTTTGGTAAACCAATGAACAATGGCCACCAAACTGTTTGGAGGAACCCTGGCAATCATATTTAGGGTGCTTTTTCTTGGTGCGTAACGATACATGGGTGATATGGTGCTGAGAAGTTGAAGCTTTGAGGCAATTTTCAGATATTTCACCAAAACCGACAATTGTGGGAAAGCCTTGCGACTCAGTAGTTTGGAGCAGAAAGGCATGGGTACCCATTTTAGATTCGGTAGAATGTGTACTTTCCAAAAATATATGGGTTTTGGGGGGTAAACATATATTTCTGTGTTTTTACCCCACAAAAATGCAGTCAATGTGTTGATCTTTCATTTGCTGAAGTTACCCACGGGACTGTTTGTATGCGCTAACTTCATTTTGGGGCCTCTAAATGCCAGATACTTTGGTAAACTTATGAACAATGGCCACCAAAATGTTCAGAGGAACCCTGGCAATCATATTTAGGGTGCTTTTTCTTAGTACGTAATGATACATGGGCGATATGGTGCTGGGAAGCTGAAGGTTTGAGGCAATTTTCAGATATTTCACCAAAACCGACAATTTTGGGAAAGCCTTGCGACTCAGTAGTTTGGAGCAGAAAGGCATGGGTACCCATTTTAGCTTCAGTAGAATGTGTACTTTCCAAAAATATATGGGTTTTGGGGGGTAAACATATATTTCTGTGTTTTTACCCCACAAAAAATGCAGTCAATGTGTTGATTTCTCAGTAGCTGAAGTAAAGTCCTGAACAATTTGGATGTGCTAACTTCATATTGGTGTCTCTAAATGCCAGATTCTTTGGTAAACCTATGCATAATGGGTATCAAACTGTTCAGTGGACCCCTGGCAATCATATTTCAGGTGCTTTTTCTTGGTACCTAATATAGTTTGGGATATGCGGAGCAGCAAAATAAAACCTTTGAAATGATTTTTCAGAATTTTGATTTTTTTTATGAAAAAACGCTATGTTCAGACAAGCTTTTATGTTTGGTAGTTGGGAGTAGAGAGACATAGTTACCCATTTTGTAATCGGCAGAATGTGTACTTTTCAAAAATGTATGGTTTTCTGGGTTAAACCTACGGTTTCAGGATTTTTTGCCTTGGAATCTAAAGCATGCCGTTTTCTGCCTTAGTGCTTTCAAAATTCGGTAATATACTGCTGGGAGTTTTTGAGGTACAGAAGTCCTAAATCTCCCTAAAACTATACATATCTGGTATTGGCACGTTCGAGAGACATAAGGCTTTCCAAATCAGTTGGATTTTCCTCCGTAAAATGAAATATTTTTCTGGTATAAATTGATATACGATGAAAAATGGTAATTTTTCATTTTTTTTTGGTATTTAGCACTATAAATTTTTTTGCACAGGTGGAAATACATGAAAACTCAGGCAGATTTAGAAAGCTCAGTTTCTACCGAAAAAAACAATGTATAGTTTTCCTAGGTAAACTATAGGTTTCCCCTCAGAAAATGCCCCTAAAGTAACCAAAAAAAAAATGCGTAACCAAAATGTGAAATTCTGCTGGCACTTAAAGGGTTAAGGTTGGACACTATTATAAAAGGGCTAGATGTGAAATGTTTATTTTTTCTTTTTCTGATCTCTTTTGCTCCTTTTTGGCCACTATGTTACTTGATAAGTTGAATAGTTATTGTTTATTTCAGCTCAATGCAACTCTAGATACAAAGCGAATGTACAGTTAATGGTTTCACCATAAATCCTATGTGACTTGTAATCTAGGGACTAGGTCTGTTCGCTGGGACAGACTGTTCCCGAAACACATTCATATCTTACAAATTGACCATTGGAAAACGGGAATAGGTTAGAACATGCATCCTACACATAAGACAGGTCCCGAGACCCCTTTGGAAAATCCTACTACCCACCTAAAAATAGTTTCTCGGAATGTGGGAGGCTTGAACTCTCCAATTAAAAGACGGAAGGTGTTAGACAAACTACACAGAGAAAAAGCCCAAATAGTAGTCTTACAAGAAACTAATTGGAAACGAACAGACAAAAATACATGATAAATGGGTAGACAACAATAGAGGGGTAGCGATACTGATTAGCAAAACCCTACCATGTACTATCTTATGAACCTACAAAGATAGGAACACTCGATACCTGATAGTAGATATAGATATTGGTGGTACCAAATACACAATAATGAATGTTTATGCACCTAATGATGATAATAAATCTTTTTTTACAGATGTGTTACAGAAACTAACTTCCTGGGAGGCTGCAAATCTAGTGTTAGGAGGAGACTTCAACGTGGTTTGGGATGATTTCATGGACAAATCAGGCAAGCCTACTACACACTCATGCAATAGAGCAAAACCTATGCACGCAATATGCGACACATTGCAAATCTGTGACACGTACAGACACACATATCCTACAACTAAAGATTATACGTTCTATTCAGGAGTTCATGACACACATTCTAGAATTGACTACCTATTCTTATCGCAAGCGCTACTACCCATGTTAACGTCAGCTAACATCAGCAACATAGATATCTCAGACCACTTTAAGGCTACCCACACCCCAACCTAAATCTTCCAACTGAAGATTTCCAGCGTATCTGTGCACTAGTGAAGACTTCCAAACCTTTCTAAAAACGAGTTGGGCCAACTACATAGACGATAACTTTGATCATTGGGATAACCCACAACTATTATGGGCAGCGGCTAAACCAGTATTGAGAGGACAGGTTACCTCATACTTGATCAAACAGAGGAAGAATTATAATGAAAAATATAACTTATTACAAAAACAATTAACCAAACATTATACAGCGTTTAAAACAACAAACACACAAGAAGACAAAAGTAACTACAAAGAAACAAAAGAACTTTTTGATACTTTATTAACGGAAAAAGCACACAAATCACTTAGTCATACTGCAAACAAATTCTACAGATATGGTAACAAATCAGGGAAATTACTGGCACAAATAGCTAAAAGAAAAACTCACAACACATATATACAAAAATCAAAACGTTTAATGGATGGATACATGATACAACACAAATTAGGGACATAATGGCCGAACATTTTAGGAAATTCTACAGGTCAACTCCTGACGATCCACAAGACGGTGTAGAATTTTTACAGGAAGCAGACCTCCATAAATTGACAGTTCAAGACCATGAGATATTAGACGCACCTATAACGGAGAAAGAAATATCATACACAATTGCACAATTAAAAAACGGGAAAACGCCGGGACCAGATGGCTTTTCAGCAGAATTTTACAAACACATGTCTCCAGATATAACACCCATTCTCTCTAAACTATATAATGACACTTTACAAGGCACACAAATTAGTCTCTTTAAACTACAACAACCTAAAACTCTAGGCGGTCTTAATTTCCCCAACATTAAGGCCTACAATGAAGCAGCCCTCCTTCGATATGCAGGGGACTAGATTCTTAATAGAGATTTATATACTACACTCTCTTTAGACCAATATCACACTGACAATCACTCCCTGAATTGTCTACTACATACACCTATACAAAACATTCCAACACACATAAAAAAACATAGTCAGGCAGGCAAGGGTCAAACCAGGAAGTCAATCAGAAGGGTTAAGCAGAATCTAAGTCGGTAATCAGGCAAGGGTCAGGTTTCAGATGGTAGAATCGTCAAAAGCCAGGCAATGGTCAAAAACAGGAATCAGGATCAGAATAAAAGATAGCACAAAGCTCAAAACACCACCAGGATAAACCTATGACAGGCAAGGTCTGAAAGCCCAAATGGGTCTTTTATAGTGTTCCATTTTCGCACCATTATGCGCATTTGCGTGCCTGCGTCATTACGCCAGAGCGTCCGCGTCAATATAAACAATGAGACGTGGGCACGCGCGCCCTAAGAACCCAAAATGTTGGCTGAAGAGGAGCAGTGTGGCGGGCGTCCCTGCTGATGGTGCGGCGGGCATCCCCGCCGCAACACTGGACCACCAGGGTGAGTACTTTTTATTACATTACCACCCCTCTAGGGGGGCCACTGGACTCCCAGGTCTCTCAGGAAACTTTAGATGGAATTGCTTCCTGAGGCAATCAGCCCTAATGTCACCAACTGGAACCCAAGAATTCTCCTCAGGACCGTAGCCCTTCCATTTAACCAAATATTGTAATTTACCCCGCACTAGGCGAGAATCAAGGAGTTCTTGGAAAATAAATTCAGGCTGACCCTCTACCAACACTGGAGGAAGAAAAGTCTGCTGGCTTACCTGTGAGGCAGGTTTTAGGAGAGAAACATGAAATGAATTAGAAATTTTAAAATTATCAGGTAGCTTGAGATGAACAGAAGAAGGGTTGATTATTTCAGTAATGGGATATGGACCAATAAACCTGGGCCCCAACTTGAGTGAGGGAACCTTAAGTTTGAAATTTTTTGTAGACAACCATACAGAGTCTCCTACCTGATATTTGGGTGCTATCAGCTGCTTTTTTCTGAGCGGCCGTAGCTGCAGAAAGAGAGTCGTGCACCCCAGACCACATTTTGGTTTAACAGAAGAATTGACAGAGAGTACAGGGGACAATGGACCCAGGGCCACCATCAGGGGGTGACAGGGGGGACAAGTGTCCCGGGCCTGGGCCTGAAGGGGGCCCCGGCAGTGCTGCATTTTTGAAAAAGCCGGGCCCCCTTACGAGTGCCCGAGCAGGTTGTAGAATGCGGAAGTGCCGAAAAGCCGAACAGCCAAAGCCGAAGTCCCGAAGCAGCGAAAAGACCCGAAGTCACAAAAACAGCCGAAGTCCCGAAGCGGCGAAAAGACCCAAAGTCACGGAAACAGCCGAAGTCCTGAAGCGGTGAAAAGACCCGAAGTCACGAAAACAGATGAAATTGAAGTCCTGAAGTGGCGAAAAGACCCACAGTCGCGAAAGGAGGTGAAGTTGAAGTCCTGAAGCCTTGAGTTCAATTCTACTGAACACCAGTTTGTGTTGTTTTTTTTGTTAATCCCCTGACCACCAATGTATTATTTTAATATTCTATAGGCCCCTGCCACCAATGTTTTTTTTTTTTTTTTTTTTTTAAAAATGGGGCCCCAATCTTTTTTTTTACTTGTAGGGGGGGGCACTGGCACCAATTTGGTTTTTTTCATTTTTTTGGGGGGCCCCAATTTTTTTCGTATCTTGTAAGGGGGGCCCTAGCACCATTTTTTTTTGAAAATTTTTTTGGGGTCCCAAATTTTTTTAACTTGTAAGGGGCCCTTGCCAACAATGTTTTTTTTTAATTTTTTTTTTTTAAAGTTTTTTTACATTTTTTTGGGGCCCCAATTTTTTTTAACTTGTAAGGGGGCCCCTGCCACCAATGTTTTTTTTTTTAAAAAATTAAAAATTCAAAACATTTCTTTTTACATTTTTTTTGGGGCCCCAATTTTTTTTAACTTATAAGGGGGCCCTGACCATCAATAGCTTTTTATAAATTGTGTGTGGGGGGGTTACTTTTTTAGGAGCTGATGTCTGTGTGGTCTTTTAACTGTGATGTGGAGTGGGCGGGATATGGGGTGGGGCGTGATGGTGGGTGGGGTGTGAGGGTGGGCGGCCCCGAAAAATTTGTTGTACGGGGCCCCGTGATTTCTAATGGCGGCCCTGAATGGACCAGAAAAGGAAAATGCTTTGGGATGTAAACCATTAACTAGAATGAATGGAGATTCACCAGTAGAAGAATGAGTTGCATTATTGTAAGCAAATTCTGCCCAGGGTAACAGTTCAGCCCATGAGGACTGGTTGTCAGACACATAACACCTTAGAAATTGTTCAAGGGATTGATTGACCCTTTCAGTTTGACCATTTGTATGAGGATGATATGCGGTTTAAATTGATAATTTGATTCCAACCAAAGCCAAAATTTTGAAACAAACTGTACCCCTCTATCAGAAACAATATTAACCGGAAAACCATGTAACTTAAAAATATTAGAAATGAATAACTCCGCCAACGTTTTGGCAGAAGGAGGGTGTGGGATGGAAATGAAGTGGCTAATTTTTCTGAACCTATCTATCACAGTCTTCCCTTGGGAATGGGGAAGATCAACAATAAAATCCATCGAAAGATGGGACCAGGGTTTGTCTGGAATAGGTAGTGGCCTTAACAATCCCTGCAACAAATTCCTAGAGGATTTTGACCTCTGACACACAGGGCAAGAGTTAACAAAATTTTTAACAACTTGCTTAAAGGAAGGTCACCATACATTGTGAGCCAAAAGGGACACATTCCTAGAGATGCCAGGATGTCCCGCCATTTTTGAATTATGAGCTTCACTTAAAACCTGTTCCCTTAAATCCTCAGGTACAAATAACCTCCCGGAGGGAGTCTCTACAGGAGCAGATGATTGGACTGAGGATAATAGAGTGGACAGGTCTGATCCCAGAGCTGCCACAATTAACTCACCCGGAATGATCGGAATACACTCGCTAGGTTCAGACGGATTAGATTCAAAACTCCTAGAGAGTGCCTTGGTGTTTATTGAACCAGGCCTGTATTTGAGGGAAAAATTAAACCGGGTAAAAAACAAAGCCCATCTGGCCTGCCTAGGATTCAACCGCTTGGCAGGCTCAATATACAAAAGATTTTTGTGGTCAGTAAAGACCATTATCATGTGTTTAGTCCCCTCAAACAGGTGTCGCCATTCCTCAAAGGCCCATTTGATAGCCAACAGTTCTCTATTCCCAATGTCATAATTAGCCTCAGCAGGCGAAAATTTCTTAGAGAAGAATGCACAAGGGTGCACCTTGTTGGTTATTGGATGCCTTTGAGAAAGGACTGCCCCAACTTCTGAGGCATCTACCTCTACAATGAAAGGAAGGGAGGTGTCAGGGTGATGAAGAATGGGGGCAGACACAAATTCCTTTTTAAGAAATTCAAATTTCAAATTCAAATAGCCTCGGGGGACTACATACTTGGATCTGCACCTTTTTAAGTTAGATCCATGATGGGAGCCACAATCAGGGAGAAGTTTTTTTATAAATTGACGATAGTAATTGGCAAAACCTAAGAACCTTTGGGTTGCATGCAAAGAAAGAGGCTGGGCCCAGTCCAGTACAGCCTTAACCTTCCCAGGATCCATTTCTATACCCTTACTGGAGATATTGAACCTCAAAAATTCAACAGAAGAAACCTCAAAGGTGCATTTCTCAAGTTTAGCAAAAAGATTATTCCTCCTTAACCTGAGCAAAACTTCCCTGAAATGCTTTTGGAAGGGGGTAACAGTTTTTTATGGTGATCCTATTAACACCTCTGTAGTCTTTACAAGGACAAAGACCACCATCCTTTTTACCAACAAAAAAGAAACCCGCACCAGCAGGGGAACTAGAGGGTCTAATGAAACCTCTCTCAAGGTTTTCCTTGTATTCTCTCATTGCCTGGGCTTCAGGCAAAGAGAGAGGTGGAGTAGACCCAGGGATGAGGTTGATTGGACAGTCATACTGCCTGTGTGGGGGTACAGTCTCTGTGACTTTTTTAGAAAAAACATCTGCATATTCCGCAGGTAAACCCTCTAGTGAGGTAACTGCCACCACCTGAGGAATACAAGAACCATTACATTTTAAACCCCATTGAAGAACTTCCTCAGTCAAAATGTGGGTTATAAGTTTGGAGCCAAGGTAACCCCAATATTAGAGAAGAAGCAGCCTCAATAATATAAAAGGTTACATTTTCAAAATGCAGATTGTTCGAGCACATGGATAAGACCACAGTCTTCTTGGTTACCAGACCTGACCCTAAGGGTTTTTTGTCAACCGCTAGGTTAACTTAACCGGTAACATAAGAGGCCGGGAAACTTCCAAGCCTTAAATGGAAAACCCCATCTGTATCAAATCCGGTGGGAGATGAGGGCAGCCTTGATGGGTTTCATCTGCTTGTGCTTTTGAATAGTTAGTGAGGCAAGGTCGGCATATAGAGAGAATTTATGGCCTTTGTAATCCAAAGCTGGAGCAGCAAGAGACGTGCTCATGATGGCTTCCTTCGTCTTGAAATAATGCAGCCTGGCGACAATATCTTTGGGAGGGCCGCCCTGTTGTTTAGGGCCTAATGCCATATGTACTCTGTCCATCAACAGTTGGTCCGGAGGAAGGTCGGGGACCAGAGCAGCAAGGAGAATAGAAATCTCCGTTTGTAGATCAGATACAGAGTCTGGAAGGCTCCGGATCCTTATATTGTTGCAACGGGACCTCTTCTCTCCATCCTCCATCCGATCCTGCAGGTCCTGTAGCTGGATTTGCAATTTTGATATTGCTGCCTCATGCAGGTTGACTTTAGACACCATTTCATCAACTTTATCCTGTACTGTGACCGTCCGATTACCCAGCTCCTTGAGTTCCTGTGTCATGTTCTGTGATTTTATCAGCTATGGTAGCCAATTCTGCTTGGAGTAGCTGTTAGTCAGGGTATCATCGCCCAAAAATATTCCTTTAAAGGTCCCTTCTGCTAAATTAGGGCCTAAGTTTATTGGTCCCTTCTCTGTGTCTGAGGTCATTAATCCTAGTACTGTACATTTGGAACTTCCGTCTGAGTTTTAAAAATAGTTTGACAATCTTCTCTTCCTCCAGGGTCTGTCCAGGGTCAGTTGGCATTCTTGGTGGAGAAGGTTGATTGATTCCTGCTTCTCCAGGGTTAGGTTACAGTATCTGGTACATGGAAGGGTTATGGTCCTGAAGAGAGGACTTGGGTCCTGGCTTCTGATGTTCATGCAGACCACCTTTAACTGTAGTTTCATGCTAGGTGTCCTGATAAGCCTAGGGGTCCAGCCCCCTCTAGAGGGGGTGTAATATAAGAACTTACCCTGGTGGTTTAGCATGGGTGCGACAGGGGCCCCTGTCGCACCCACAGCGGGGACGCCAGTCGTGTCCTCTAACTTTAATTTTGGGGTCTCTAAATGACAGATACTTTGGTTATCATATGCACAATTTTTTGGGATAGAGTCGTCTGATTGTGTACTTTCCAATGTGATGATTATTCAGTAGCCGTGACACGCTGTATGCGCTAACTTCATTTTGGGTCTCTAAACGCTAGGTACTTTGGTAATCCTATGCACAATGGGCATAAAATGTTTCAGTGGACCATTGGCATTCATTTTTAGGATGTTTTTTCTTGGTACCTTATGCTTTGAGGGAGATCAGATGGTATAAAGTGAAAGCTTTGAGGCGGTTTTCAGCTGTTTCATCAAAACTGACTATTTTGAAAGAATTGCTTACCCTGTGGTCTGATATTTTTTTATGCAAGGTGTATGAACACATTTTTCCGATTAAAATAGATAACCTGCTCCCATGTAAATGGAGTATGGGGTATGATAGACTGCTGCCATTCATGGTCTTTTTAAAGTGGATATATTTTTTCCTTCCAGGTGGGTTCCTTATACAAACAAATGTACCTTTTCTTAGGCCTCACTTTACCAAGCTGCCCAGTCCAGACATTTACAAACATAGTAAGTTAGGTTTAAAAAAGCTACACGTCCATCAAATTCAACTGTAAGCCTGTATATAACCTGCCTAGCTGCTAGTTGATCCAAAGAAAGGCAAAAAAAAACCCCATTTCAGGGGGCGTGGCTTGGAGCGGCATGTGAACAGACGTGTGTTAGCGCAGCTCCGGTGATCGGTCACACTATCCCTGATTATATCCTGATTGAACGGCAAAATCACGGCGGCAGAGGCAACCCCTATTGCAGGACTACCCCAGAGAACACTGATGGGGCAAAACCGAGCAGCAAAGAGAGCCTCGGAGGCTGCTTCGAAGCTTGAAAAATATGCGCGGGAGAACCTCTCTGACCAAAATGGTGCTGGTGAGCAGTCTCCCGGGCCGGATCCAAGGGAAGGCCTGAGCCACGCTGAGGGGCACCCGCAAGAACCAACCCTAGCTGACTTACTGGCTGAACAGCAAAGGAATCCTGCAACAGCCTTATCTGCTCTAAGACGGAGGAAATCAAGGTTGACCTTTCTATTATTAAACTTGATCTGCAAAAGGTGCGGGAGAGGACGGCGGCCTTGGAGCAAAGGGTGAGCTCCGTGGAGGACTTATGTCATCCCCTGCCTGATCGTATTCAGCACCTACAACAAGCGATGGTCGCATGCACCTCCAAGTCGGATGACTTGGAGAACAGGCTGCGGCGTAATAACCTTCGATTTATTGGCTTTCCTGAAAAGGCAGAAGGTAATTCCCCGGAGACCTTTCTAGAAGCCTGGCTTACAGAACAATTTGGGAGAAACAACTTCTCCACGATGTTTGCCATCGAGAGGGCCCACAGGATCCCCACCAGAGCCCCGATACCGGGGGCCCCACCGCACCCTTTGATTGCGCGCCTCCTCAACGCCAGGGATCGTGACGGGGTGCTGACGATGGCAAGGAAGCGGGACGCCCTAATCTTTCAAGATGCACGGATTTCGGTCTTTGGTGACTTCTCTGCGGAGGTCCAGCGCCAAAGAGCTAAGTTTATGGATGGGAAGCGGAGACTACGTGACCTAAATATGCAATATGCGATGCTATACCCCGCCAGGCTCCGAGTCATCGCGGAAGGCCAGACCCGTTTCTTCACCTCACCCACTGAGCTGAGTGCCTGGCTGGATACCCAGCACCACCGAGCTTGAAACGCCCAGGCCTGGAAGGATCAGGTTCGATCTACATCCTCCTAGCGTTACCCGGCACTTGGATTGTGCCCCGTGAGTACTGTTCTGCAGTGGATGGGGGAGTTCTCCCTTCCACTTAAGTTGTGTTTGTTTTTCTTGTTGTCTCACAGGCATTCATTTTACTAAAATGCCCCACGTCTATCAGTGACTATCGGGCCTGTCACCAGCTGGCCCGGTACAACCTCACATTTATACGTTCTTGAATACCACAAGCTTGGACAATGAAGGGGACGTAAGATATTTTTTGGCCCTAGGTGTTGCCTCCGAAAACATACTTCGCAACACTGGTGCTGTTCGCCTTTAGCGTCCGTGACGGTGTGGCGCTGATTTTGGATTGAATTTGTCTTTCACCAATTTTTGGGGGAAGTGTATTTGCCTGTTCACGGCCTAGACAGGCCTAGCGTGAGTTCAGGCTCCTAAGCAGTTATGCAAGTTTGGGACAAATTCTGCCACAAGTTGGGGGTGGGGGCAGAAGGGGTGGGGAGGGTGGTTTGGAAACGGGGTATGTTGTGTAGCTTAGGCTATATTCGCTGCATAAGGTTTAGGTATGTCAACATGTTTGCACATTGTGTGTTATCTCTGGTATATACTATGGAAACTCGTACAAATGTCTTTGACGTGCATTAGTTGGAATGTGCAGGGTCTGAACGAGAGTATTAAGCGCAGGCTGGTTCTGGATTACCTTAGAAAGTCAGGCGCCAAGGTTATGTTCCTGCAAGAAACTCACCTGGTAGGTGTAAAGTCATTGGCCCTTAAGCGCCCCTGGGTTGGCTGGCTGTACCATGCCCCTTATTCTACCCATTCCTCGGGGGTGGCGCTCCTAATCCACAAGTTGGTGCCATTTCGATTTGAAACAATAAAAACGGACAAATTAGGCAGATTCTTGTTTGTGCATGGTTTTCTCCAAGCCCAGGAGGTCGTGTTTGCTTCTATATTTATCCCTCCCCCATATTCTGATGAATGTGTGGTACAACTAATACAGTTTGTTGCTCAATTTCCGCATGCCGCGGTTGTGGCGATGGGGGATTATAATGCTGTCTTAGACCCCTCGTTGGACAGGCTAAGGAGGGATGGACAGCCCAGCATGTCGCCATCTCATAACTTATTAGCCATGACGGGGGGGTGGGCTTAAAGGAGGCATGGAGGCATTATCACCCAGGGGTAAGGCACTATTCCTGTTTCTCCACCTCTCACCTGGCCCTGTCTCGGATTGACCATGCCTTTGTAAACCGTAGGGCTCTCCCCATGGTAAAAAGCATTAGATATCTCCCGAGAGGCATCTCAGATCATGCCCCCTTAGAATTAGTGCTTCGAATTGAATCCCAACAGAATACTCCCAGGTGGTCACTAAATCCGATCTGGTTAAATATCCTTCAGACCCATGATAGAGTTGAGGAATTAATTACAGACCTAACTGAGGCATTGGATGACCCCAAGGACCATCTTGTAGCCTGGGAGACTCTAAAAGACCACCTAAGAAAATTTTTCAACTCAGAAATAAATGCCTATAAGGCCCAGTTCGCATTTAGGCAGCAACAGCTAGAAGGGGAAGTATCTAGACTGGAACTTCAGGTAACCAGGGCTCCGGATACGCAAGGGTTCAGGGACTTGCAATTGGCACAGGATGCACTTGCTACATATCTTACAGAAAAAGCCAAGCACCAACATCTGTTCTCAAAACTTAACATCCTGGAGCATGGGGAAAGGGCAGGCAGACTTTTAGCACACCTATCTAGGGAACACTCAACCCCCCCTGCAATCACGCTCCTAAAAGACGCCACCGGTACGCCAACCTCAGATCCTTTGGAAATACAAAGTATTCTTAAGGATTTTTACTCGAGGCTATACACCTCCACCTTGACCCCAGCAGATTTCCCAGAAGTGGAATCTTTTCTTGGCACGCTCCGGCTGCCCTGTCTTGACCCCCAGTATAGAGAATATCTAGATTCCAAATTGACTTTAACTGAGGTACACGAAGCAATCGACTCTTTCCCTACCGGAAAAGCTGCGGGGGCTGACGGCCTCCCAGTTGAACTCTATAAATGCCACTCCAAAACAATAGCACCTTTTCTACTTCGGGTGTATGAAAAAGCTCTAGAGGAGAAAGCACTGTCCCCGTCTATGTATGAAGCCGCGGTAATTCTATTAGCTAAGCCAGGTAAAGATCCAACCCTACCGGAATCATATAGGCCAATCTCCCTCCTGACAGCTGACGCAAAAATACTAGCTAAAATCATAGCAAACAGGTTAAAAAAAGTAATTCACCTCTTAATACCGGATGATCAATTGGGGTTTATGCCAGGCAAGACAACGGCCATGAACATCCGCAGATTATTGGTTAACCTCACTATGGAGCACTCCAACAGTGGAGGTCGGGCAGTGGCGGCATTAGATGTCGCCAAGGCTTTTGACACTGTGGAGTGGGGGTATTTGTGGAACGTGCTGAGACTTCTGGGATTTGGGGACCACTTCATAAACCTTATACAACTGTTGTATGCCAAACCAATAACTGCATTGCGGGTGGGTGCTGCACTGACTACTCCTTTTGCATTGACTAGAGGCACCAGACAGGGCTGTCCGCTGTCCCTGCTCCTGTTTGCAATAGCTATTGAACCATTTGCTGCGGCGGTCAGGCAAAACGCACGTATGACTGGTTGAGTCTCAGGGGCCGGTGAAGATAAGATTCAGCTATATGCGGATGACACCTTGGTGTATCTCGGGGACAGAGGACAGTCCTTAGCAGAGCTTATTAAATTGACTGAGAGCTTTGGGAGAGTCTCAGGGTTGAGAGTAAATCCCTCAAAATCCACATTATTCTTGGTGGACCCCCCATCTGCTGGTGAGGATTTCGCCAATTGCCCCCTACAGCTATCGGATAAGTTTACGTACTTAGGTGTGGAAATTGCACTACCGATATCAAGTTACTGTGAACTAAATGTCACCCCTCTTTTAGCCTGGGTGGATGGGAAGCTGAATGCATGGGAGGCCCTTCCTATTGGCCCAGTAGGCAGAATTCGCCTGATCAAAATGTTTATTCAACCCAAGCTAATGTATGCGCTGTGGCATGCCCCACTGCCTCTCCCCCTTAGTATCTTCACCAAATTAGACACGAAACTGAGAAAATTCATTTGGGGGAACGGCAGGAGTCGGCTTAGTATGAAAACACTGAAGAGGCCGGTTCAAGCGGGAGGGATGGCTCTGCCTGACTTTCAGACCCTATACCTTGCTTTGCAGATCTCACATCTGACAGCTCTCAAACCAAATGGCCCTTGCTCGGCCCTGAGTAAGGCATGGCATACTCTAATCCCCCCAGGGGTATCCCCCGTTCGAGCCCTTTTAGTGGCCCCCACAGGACCGAACAGTGCTAAGCTCAACCCGGTTCTGGGGACTGTCAAATGGGTGTTTACCAGAATCAACCAAACTACGGGGTTTACTCAAATAGACCCATCTACTCCCCTCTGGCACAACTCTAAACTGGGTGGAGTGGCAGATCTCGTACCCCCCAAATACTGGATAGATACAGGGATTGGCACCTTATCTGATGTTTGGGGATGCAGGGGCCCTCTTACCTTTCTGGAACTAAGAAATAAGTGGAATGTCCCGTCCACACACTGGCTGTTCTACATGCGACTTAGGGGTAAACTGATGGAGTGGCTTAAAGGCAGACCGACTGATCTCACTGCACATCCGCTCATTTCGTTGCTAGACACGAACAAACCCCAGGGTATGATTTCCAAGGTGTATAAACTTATGGTGGACTGCAGTTCTAAGAGCACCCAGTTACGGTGCAGGGATCTCTGGGAGGGCGACCTTGGTGCTCTTACTGACACCCAGTGGGAAGCAGCCCTTCGTGCCCCCAGGAAGGTCTCATTTATTCCTAGGCACCAATTGCTGCAGTTATACTTGCTACACAGGGCCTACTTCACAAGAAGCAGATTAAGTAAGATCTACCCAAACACTTCATCTCAGTGCCTTAGGTGTGCCCAAGCGGTTGGGGACTTAATGCATACTCTCTGGAGCTGCCTGGCTCTGCGTACCTATTGGGACAAGGCCCTGGAGATTCTAGGGGAATTGGCAAGGTGTGAAACTATGAATGATCCAATTAAATGCCTACTAAATATACAGATAGGGATGGGGGTTGACTCCCATATGTCAGATTTCCTTTCCAAAGCTCTATTCCAATTGCGAAGGTTGATCACCCTGAACTGGAAACAGGCGTCACCCCCGGGGGTGGACCAATGGGTGGCGGCAATGACTAGCCTTGCAAATACAGAATATCTCTTAGCTAAGCGTAAGGGCCGCCAGGACAAGTTTCATAAAATTTGGGACCCCTGGCTTGAAAAATTCCCCCCTCGCCATTGTTGGTGGTCTGAAAATAGCTGAGGAAGTCTCCTCGAGGTACAGCTGAGATCTATAGAGGCGGGATGCAGGCTGTCGCAATTGCGTTTGAAATTCTTATGTTTGATTTTTATGTATCTCTTACTTGTGTACTAACAGTCTGACTTGATTGCATGTGAACGATATGGCTATGCTTACCATGATGGTGATCACAATGTTGTATAACTTTGACAATTTCAATAAACTTACCTGAACAAAAAAAAAAAAAAAAAAACCCATTTGAAGCCCCTCCAATTTGCCTCAGATGGGAACAAAAATTCCTTCCTGACTCCAAGATGGCAACCGGACCAGTCCCTGGATCGGTTTGTACTATAAGCTATCTTCCATAACCTTGTATTCCCTCACTTGCTAAAAAGTCATCAAACTCCTTTTTAAAGCTATCTAATTTATCAGCCTGTACGACTGATTCACGGAGAGAATTCCACATCTTCACAGCTCTCACTGTAAACCCCCCCCCCCCTAGAACCTCCTTTCTATGGGTAATGGATGCCCTCTTGTCAGCTGGAAGGACCTACTGGTAAATAAAAACCATTAGAGAGATTATTATATAATCCCCTTATATATTCATACATACTTATATCACCCCTTAAACGCCTTTTCTCCAGTGTGAGCATCCCCAATTTGGCCAGTCTTTCCTCATAGCTAAGATTTCCCATACCTTTCACCATTTGAAGCCCCTCCAATTTGCCTCAGAGGGGAACAAAAATTCCTTCCTGACTCCAAGATGGCAACCAGACCAGTCCCTGGATCGGTTTGTACTATAAGCTATCTTCCATAACCTTGTATTCCCCCACTTGCTAAAAAGTCATCAAACTCCTTTTTAACCCTTTAAATGCCACAGATCGTAGAATCTACGTTCTGTGGCAAAGGTACTTGAAATGCCACAGAACGTAGATTCTACGTTCTGCAGCACTTCCGGGTTCAGGAGCGGAGGAGCGGCTGTTAGAGCCGCTCGCTCCGTTCCTCCTCGATCCCCTCCCCCTAGGCAACGAGCAGAGCAGGGGATCGAGTGGCCCCTGGGGCGTGATCGCCCAGGGCCCCAAAAACAGCAGCAGGCACGTGTTACTTACGTGTCCTGCTGCTGCAGCCTGCACTGTGCCGTAGATCTCCGCCCCCACAGCACAGGGACACAGATGACGTCGCAGATCTCTTCCAGGGGCTCTTCCCGATCGCCTGCAACAGTCTCCAGCGATTTTTTCAGGTTAGTGCAACAATTACACACACAAACACACCAACACACACTTATTACAGTAATACACACTTAGATTCACACTTACACACACTTACACACACTTACACATACATTTTTGGGGATTGGGGGGGTCACTTACACTCACTGCACTTACACACACGTGCACACGCACACACGTGCACATAACATGTAATTTACCATTTGTACACACGCACACGCACATACATGGCATTGTGGCTTTTTTTTTTTTTCTTATCGCGTCTCTTTTTCTGGCTGAAAAAAATGTTTTATTGCCATTACGAATAGCGTATTCGCTAACCATACTGTGCAATACCTTTTGTATGTTATTTCGGTGATTATATTGGAATTTTGGGTATTTTGGTGCATTTTTAGCCATTTTATTGAATTGCATTTTCAGCTCTGCATATGTTGTGTTCATTTGTTTCTAGCCGTAGAACCTGTTTGGCCCGGCTAAAATATTCAAACTGTGATTCTGATGGCTGATAACACTAGTCTGGAAAAAAAAACATTGATTTTTGTGGTTTTATTGGATTTTTTTGCATTTCACTCTTTACTGCCTTATTTTGTCTTGCCTTGTAAATTTTATATACTATATATCCATTTGGGGGTCTCTGTGCGCCACATAGTTTGGTATATCTATGCATATTGGGCATCAAAGTGTTCAGTAGACCCCTGGCGTTCATATTTAGGATGTTTTATGCTGATAAGTTATGAAATGTGGGGCATATAATGGGGTAAAATTCAAGCTTTATGACAATTTTCCGAAATTTGATAAAAACCGTTATGTTCAGCATTGCTTTGCAGTTTGGCAGTTTGCAGTAGAAACACTTATTTACCCATATTGGATTCGTCAGAATGTGTACTTTCTGAAAATATATGGTTTTCTGGGGTCTCTGTACTGTTAGGTGGTCTAATGTCGCATAATACACACACCGGGTGGTTATATTGCAGCAGCCAGTGCGTCAGCGGTAAAAATGTCTATACATGTTGTCATTTGGGGGTCTCTGTGCGCCACATAGTTTGGTATATCTATGCACATTGGGCATCAAACTGTTTAGTAGACCCCTATGTTTATTTTTAGGATGCTTTATGCTGGTAATGATACATGGACAATACGATGCTGGAAAGTTGAAGCTTTGAGGCAATTTCCAGATATTTCACCCAAACCGCCAAATTTGGCAAAGCCTTGCGACTCAGTAGTTTGGAGCAGAAAGGCATGGGTACCCATTTTAGATTCTGTAGAATGTGTACTTTCCAAAAATATATGGGGTTGGGGGGTAAACATATATTTCTGTGTTTTTACCCCACAAAAATGCAGTCAATTTGTTGATTTTTCATTAGCTGAAGTTACCCACGGGACTGTTTGTATGCGCTAACTTCATTTTGGGGCTTCTAAATGCCAGATACTTTGGTAAACTTATGAACAATGGCCACCAAAATGTTCAGAGGAACCCTGGCAATCATATTTAGGGTGCTTTTTCTTAGTACGTAATGACACATGGGTGATATGGTGCTGGGAAGTTGAAGCTTTGAGGCAATTTTCAGATATTTCACCAAAACCGACAATTGTGGGAAAGCCTTGCGACTCAGTAGTTTGGAGCAGAAAGGCATGGGTACCCATTTTAGATTCTGTAGAATGTGTACTTTCCAAAAATATATGGGTTTTGGGGGGTAAACATATATTTCTGTGTTTTTACTAGGGATGCACCGAATCCACTTTTTTGGATTCGGCCGAACCCCCGAATCCTTCACGAAGGATTCGGCCGAATACCGAACCGAATCCGAACCCTAATTTGCATATGCAAATTAGGGGTGGGAAGGGGAAAACATTTTTTACTTCCTTGTTTTCTGACAAAAAGTCACGCAATTTCCCTCCCTGCCCCTAATTTGCATATGCAAATTAGGATTCGGATTCGGTTCGGCCGGGCAGAAGGATTCGGCCGAATCCGAATCCTGCTGAAAAAGGCCGAATCCTGGCCGAATCCCGAACCGAATCCTGGATTCGGTGCATCCCTAGTTTTTACCCCACAAAAATGCAGTCAATGTGTTGATTTTTCATTAGCTGAAGTTACCCACGGGACTGTTTGTATGCGCTAACTTCATTTTGGGGCCTCTAAATGCCAGTTACTTTGGTAAACTTATGAACAATGGCCACCAAAATGTTCAGTGGAACCCTGGCAATCATATTTAGGGTGCTTTTTCTTAGTACGTAATGACACATGGGTGATATGGTGCTGGGAAGTTGAAGCTTTGAGGCAATTTTCAGATATTTCACCAAAACCGCCAACTTTGGGAAAGCCTTGCGACTCAGTAGTTTGGAGCAATAAGGCATGGGTACCCATTTTAGATTCTGTAGAATGTGTACTTTCCAAAAATGTATGGGTTTGGGGGGTAAACATATATTTCTGTGTTTTTACCCCACAAAAATGCAGTCAATGTGTTGATTTTTCATTAGCTGAAGTTACCCACAGGACTATTTGTATGCGCTAACTTCATTTTGGGGCCTCTAAATGCCAGATACTTTGGTAAACCTATGAACAATGGCTACCAAACTGTTTGGAGGAACCCTGGCAATCATATTTAGGGTGCCTTTTCTTGGTGCGTAACGATACATGGGTGATATGGTGCTGAGAAGTTGAAGCTTTGAGGCAATTTTCAGATATTTCACCAAAACCGACAATTGTGGGAAAGCCTTGCGACTCAGTAATTTGGAGCAGAAAGGCATGGGTACCCATTTTAGATTCGGTAGAATGTGTACTTTCCAAAAATATATGGGTTTTGGGGGGTAAACATATATTTCTGTGTTTTTACCCCACAAAAATGCAGTCAATGTGTTGATCTTTCATTTGCTGGTTACCCACGGGACTGTTTGTATGCGTTAACTTCATTTTGGGGCCTCTAAATGCCAGATACTTTGGTAAACTTATGAACAATGACTACCAAAATGTTCAGAGGAACCCTGGCAATCATATTTAGGGTGCTTTTTCTTAGTACGTAATGATACATGGGCGATATGGTGCTGGGAAGCTGAAGGTTTGAGGCAATTTTCAGATATTTCACCAAAACCGACAATTTTGGGAAAGCCTTGCGACTCAGTAGTTTGAAACAAAAAGGCATGGGTACCCATTTTAGCTTCAGTAGAATGTGTACTTTCCAAAAATATATGGGTTTGGGGGGTAAACATATATTTCTGTGTTTTTACCCCACAAAAAATGCAGTCAATGTGTTGATTTCTCAGTAGCTGAAGTAAAGTCCTGAATAATTTGGATGTGCTAACTTCATATTGGTGTCTCTAAATGTCAGATACTTTGGTAAACCTATGCATAATGGGTATCAAACTGTTCAGTGGACCCCTGGCAATCATATTTCAGGTGCTTTTTCTTGGTACCTAATACAGTTTGGGATATGCGGAGCAGCAAAATAAAACCTTTGAAATGATTTTTCAGAATTTTGAATTTTTTTATGAAAAACCGCTATGTTCAGACAAGCTTTTATGTTTGGTAGTTGGGAGTAGAGAGACATAGTTACCCATTTTGTAATCGGCAGAATGTGTACTTTTCAAAAATGTATGGTTTTCTGGGTTAAACCTACGGTTTCAGGATTTTTTGTCTTGGAATCTAAAGCATGCCGTTTTCTGCCTTAGTGCTTTCAAAATTCGGTAATATACTGCCGGGAGTTTTTGCTGTACAGAAATCCTAAATCTCCCTAAAACTATACATATCTGGTATTGGCACATTCGAGAGACATAAGGCTTTCCAAATCAGTTGGATTTTCATCCGTAAAATGAAATATTTTTCTGGTATAAATTGATATACGATGAAAAATGGTAATTTTTCATTTTTTTTTGGTATTTAGTACTATAAATTTTTTTGCACAGGTGGAAATACATGAAAACTCAGGCAGATTTAGAAAGCTCAGTTTCTACCGAAAAAAACAATGTATAGTTTTCCTAGGTAAACTATAGGTTTCCCCTCAGAAAATGCCCCTAAAGTGAAAGAGCACAAAATGTTTCAAAAACGGCTGGCATTTCGCGTAACCAAAATGTGAAATTCTGCTGGCACTTAAAGGGTTAAAGCTATCTAATTTATCAGCCTGTACGACTGATTCACGGAGAGAATTCCACATCTTCACAGCTCTCACTGTAAACCCCCCCCAGAACCTCCTTGCTATGGGTAATGGATGCCCTCTTGTCAGATGGAAGGATCTAGTGGTAGATAAAAACCATTAGAGAGATTATTATATAATCCCTTTATATTTTGAGCATAGATTTGAGTTCTGTTATGGCATATTCTCCTCCTGTGAATCTATGATGTGCAGTATGTAATCCAGATTAATATTCAAGTCTAGTGTTAGAAGATATGACCTGGCATTGCAATAACTCCACCCTGGGGCGGCATTAGATAAACATGTACACACTCCTTCCCAGTACTTTTGGAGTTTTACACAGCTCCCCATGGTGTGTTCCAGGGTAGCCACCTCTGCATTACTTCTTGGGCATATCGGGAATCTCTGAACTGTGTAGTATGCCTGTGTATTAAGTACAACTGTAGCAGACTGTGCCTTAAAGACATAGAGACTATTAGTGGAGTGGCCAACACCCATTCCTACTGATCATCCATGATAACCCCTAGATCCCCTTCCCAAGCTTCCCTCGAGGGAACACCTGAGTCCCTGTACAGTGGTTTGTTTATACATATTGGACATCTTACTTTTTTGGGTAGGTTCCAGCAAGATGTCTACAATTGGTCAGTTGGATGTTTTACAATTTTTACTCTGCTGGATTGTCTTGTTAGGGCAGATCCCAACCTGTGGTGCATTAGCCATTGGGATTGTGGGAGGTGCCTTGTATTGTGGAGCGCCTGCAGGGGTCTTACCCGGTCATCCTCCCACACATCATTAAGGTAGTGAGGTTCAACCTGTGCCAAATTCCTGGAGGGTTTAGGGAGACCAGGTTCAGGAATTCACCATTAACCCATATGGGTGTCTGCGGCAAAAAGTGACTGAAATGCACTGCTTTGTGTGCCAGTTGTAGGATTTTTGCCTGCAGTGTGATTAATGTCAAGGTTTTACTGCTGGGCTTTTTGACAAGGAGGGCCTGCCACAGGGATTCTGTATATCCCGATACTGATGACCATAGGCTGTAGAGGGGTGGGGAAATGTCTTGGTGTATCATAGGGGAGATATGGGTAAGCTGGGCTGCCATGTAATATAGGTACAAGTCTGGAAAAGCCATTCCTCCCCCGTCTCTTGGTTGAATTAGGGTTGTAAGGCGCAGCCTGGCTCTTGATTTCCCCCATATAAATTTGTTAAATTGCTTATTGATGCTCGAGAGTACTGCTTTAGGTATGTATATTGGGCAGTGCCAAAGGGTATATAGCAATTTGGGTAAGTATAAACATTTTGATCAAATGGCCCGTGGGACCCACTGGTAGTTGGTGCGAAGCTTTGCATTTGTACCCATTGCAGCAGTGGGTCAACATTCAGTGCCTTGTACTGCGAGAGGGGGAGAGATACTTTTTTACCCAAGTAAATTTGTTGGAGATTTGAAGGAGACATGCAGTTAGGGTTTGGTTCTGACCTTGCTCATCTACTAAAAAGAGCGTTGATTTGACAGTGCTGGTTATGAGCCCTGACCTTGCTCCAAAGCGGTGGGGCCTCTAAGTTAAGGTATAGGCGCCTGGTGTTCAGGGCGTGTTTTTTTTCTGGAATGAACCACACCTGGTCCGGGTTAACTATTTGGGATATGACTTTACCCAGCCTCACGGCTAAAATCTTGGGTAAACCTTTACATCTGCAGTCAGCAGCAAGATGGTCCTAAAAGATTCACATAATTGGGGGTCTTTGCCAGGCTTTGGCAGAAGGACAATGGCTGCCTCATACAGAGACTGTGGAAAGTGCCCTATTTTGTAGTGCTTCCTGGAATAGCTGTAGTAGCATCAGGGTTAGCGTTACAGAGTGCCTTTTATAAATTTCAATTGGGATACCATCCGAACCAGCGGCTTGCCTTGGGGAAGGAATTAATCACCTCCTGTATTTCTATATCTGTGATATCTGCTTCCATGTAATCTCTAAACTCTTGTGTTAGCTTTGGAAGCACCAGTGGGGTTAGAAATGCATTTAGTTCGCTCTGTGTTGCCTGTAGTTTAGATGCATACAGGTCTTCATAGAATTTTACCAGCATCTCCTTTACTTTGTCTGGGTCAGTGTGTCGATCTGCTTCTTATGTGCTTTTTATTTAGCCATGATGGAGTTTTCTGGGTAAGTTTTTAGGGAGTACCACAATAGGAGAATAGATTCAGAGTTCTGATTTAGGGCCTTAAAGTCTTTGATATAGCCTTCTACCTTCTCATGGTTGTCCAGTATGTTTAATCAGACTGGATTTATAGAGGATCTAGGGTGTGCAGTTTTGAAGGGGAACTTCAACTGCAATTGCAGGGGGGAGTGATCTGATATACCACTGGGGAGATCCGTGGCTTTGCTTGTAAAGGGTACCATGCCCACGTTGATGAATGCCATATCTATTCTAGATAGAGCTAAATCAGATGCCGTGAAGCAGGAATATTGTCTAGTATTAGGGTTGGCTTGTCTCCACAGGTCTGTAAGGGCTAAAGAGGTCTAAGCCTGTTCAGCTGGGTGGTACTTGGTAGGGGCTTGCCTGGGCACCTCTCGACCCTATCTATGAGTGGGGACAACACTTCATTAAAGTCTCCTGCAATTATAACCAGTGCGTGCGGATATTGTGTTAGATGATCCGCTAGTATGTACAGTACCTCTGTCTCGAATGATGGGGGTATGTATATGTTGACCAGCAGTACCTAGTAACAGTGCAGGTACACAAATCTTCCCTTAGGGTCAGTTGAGGTTACTAAACTGAAAGGGGACAGATTTACCTAGTAAAATAGAGACCCCTGAGGACTGCGTGGAATATATAGCATGGTATGCACGGTCCCTCAGTGTCAATGTTTTGGACCCTGTGAGATGGGTCTCTTGCAAAAACGCTATGGCTGTAGAATGGTTCTTTAAAAAGTCAAAAAAATAAAAAGCCTGCATTTTATCGGGCAATTAAAACCCGTCACATTCGAGCTGGTTAAATACGTCATTGCCCCATTGAGTTATTAGCATACCGTATAAACACCAATATCATGCATTCAACATCATCGGTAAAGGGTCATGCCACTATAGTGAGCCCTTGTGTTTGGGGACTACTTGTGGGCTAAACCTGTGTTTGCGAACATTGGGCCCACCAGTGTCCCCTGTGGCTTACATGAACTTGCAGCATTGGGTGCCAAGGGTGTCATCCCTTGCCGGGCTTTTGTAGAGTAAGCTAAGCATTCTGTGGTGGCCGGAGCTTGTTTTTTTTTTTTTTTTGAAAGTATCTTTTTATTTGAGTTTTCAACAGAAAAAGGGAAAGGGAACAGAAAGAAAAAAGGAGAAAAAACACATACATACACAATAAACAATGGTTGTACAGTAGTCTGCAGCAATTACACCAAACATAACAATACAGCTATCTGTGGGTACACAGGCCTAAGACCGAAGCCAGTAATAACATTATTGTTGTTGTTGGGGGGTAGGAGGTAGGGAAGAGTGGGGGTCATGCTCTGGGTGTACATCAAGCCATGGGGACCACACTTTTTCAAATTTAGTCGGACAGCCACGAGCCTCGTAGGTCAGTTTAATGAGAGGAAGTCCCTTATTAACTAGTGATAGCCATTGTTGCCTAGTAGGGGGTTGGGGAGACATCCATCGCATCACTACAGATTTCTTGGCATAATACAGAGCAGTCTTAATGAGAGTTCTAGACTTGGATAATGGGAGTAAATCTTCTACTAAACCCAGCAGGCACACCTCAGGAGTAGCAGTACCAGGGAAGGCCAGGTGTTCTTTTAAGTGGTCAATCACGGTAACCCAGAACCGAAAGACCATACGGCAATCCCAGACCAGGTGGTGGAAGTTAGCATCTGTCTGACGGCATTTGGGACATCTGGCCTCGGGAGATCTGCCAAGTTTATTTAGCTTAACTGGTGTAATATAAAGTTGATGGATAACCTTAAATTGAATGAGCCGGTCCCTAGTCGATATAAGAAAGCTATATAGTCCCTCAGTGGCCTGATCCCAGTCTTCCGAACCCAGAGTGGGGAGTCCTACTTGCCATTTCTGAAAGGCTTTATCAAAGGGGTCTGGAGTACAGAGAAGCAACACCTTATAAAGTCTAGAGATCAATTTAGCATCCCTTCCATCCCAGAGAATGTCCTCAAAGCCTAGGGGGGAGTATGCCAGTTCAAGGGAGGAAAATTGCACTTTGAAGGCCGCCCGGAGTTGGAAATACCTAAACCATTGAATCTCTTGCTGGCCCGTTTTCTCTCTAAGCTGTGCCATAAAGGGGAAGACAGAGTCGACCAAGAGGTCATCCAGGCACCTAACCCGAAGCTGGGGCCAATACTGAAGGTCTGGGATCACCTGTAGATGTGGGAGATTGCCATTCCTCCAGAGGGGTAAGTGTGGAGATCTAAGAGGGGGTGACACCTTAAATAACTTGCAGGCAAGGCCCCACACATGGTGGGTAGTAGTAACAGTCATGGGCAGCCTATCATAGTCCCTTAACTTCCTATAAGGAATGTTGCGAAGTGCCTCAAGGGAGCCTAATAACGTGCCCAACAAAATACTATTAGGGTTATCTTCAGCCGAGTGAAACCAAGAGTGGATATGGTAAAGTTGCCCAGCAATATAATATAGGTATAAATGAGGAAGACCCAGACCACCTCTGTCAATAGGAGCTACTAGGACCTTCCAGGAAAGTCTTGGTGGTTTATTGTTCCACAAGAAGGGAATAAGCAAAGAGGTGACTTTCTGGAAAAAAGGGGTGAAATCTTCACTGGTGAGTTTAACAATACATGTAAAAATTTCGGTAGGTATCTTGTAAATATTCACCAGTCCCCAGAGTGTAATGGGTAGTTTAGACCATGTTGTGAGGGCCTGCTTAAAACGGACCAAGATCGGGTCCAGGTTATTCACTGGGAAGGAGGAGTAGTGCTTACTAATGGTGATACCGAGGTATTTAAATTGGGGTACACAGCGCAATCCCTGAATAGAAGCAGTTTGGGCTGGAAGCGGATCCAGGATTTGCATGGCTACAGATAGCGAGTGGTTGGGATCAGCGAGAAAGAGGAGGAGGTCATCGGCATATAGGGCCAGTTTTTCTTCAAGGGTGCCCAGTTGTAATCCCTGCACCGTGATCGCTTGATGGAGTTTAAGGGCCAGGGGCTCAATAGCCAAGGCAAAAAGCAGGGGGGAAAGAGGGCAGCCCTGACGGGTACCCCGTGATAGAGGGAAGGATTTGGAGTTTACCTTATTGACCCTAATTTGGGAAGAGGGGGCCTTGTACAGCAGTTGGACCCATTTAATAAAGGTAGGGCCAAACCCAAATTTGTGCATGACAGCCCAAAGATATTGCCATTCAACTGAGTCGAACGCCTTTGCCGAATCGATGGACACAACTACTCTGGAGCCTACATTATCATGGGTAAGTTGGAGGTGGGTATGGAGCCGCCTGAGATTAATAGCAGTTGATTTTTGGGGCATAAAGCCCGATTGATCGGGGTGGATTATAGCAGTGATAACTTTTGCTAGGCGGGTGGCCAGTAGCTTGGCAAGGATTTTAGTATCGGTATTTATCAACGAAATAGGTCGATAGGAGTCCCATTTCTCCGGGTCCTTCCCTTCCTTGTGAATTAATATTATAAGGGCTGAGTAAAAGGAGGATGGTAAGGTGCCCAACTCCATAGCATCTGCTATCGTGGTACCCAAATTAGTAAGGAGAGTGCTACCTTGGGCTTTATACCAGCTAGGTGGAAGACCATCAGACCCTGGGGTTTTACCGGAGGATAGACCCATTAGTGCTTCTTGCACCTCTAAGGCAGTAATAGGGCTATCCAGAAAGGCCGATTCCTGTGGTGTGAGGGTAGGAAAGTCAATCAGCGAAAGGAACTGCTCAAGTTGCTGTGGAGAAGCAGTAGCACGTGAGGTATATAAAGCAAAGTAGTAATCACCCATTGTATCTGCAATATCAGTCGGATTAGTAATGACCTCTCCCATGGGGCCTAAGAGTCGGGGAATTACTGTAGGGGAGTGGGTCGGCCGAGATAAATAAGCCAATAATTTCCCAGCCTTATCAGCTTGTTCAAATACCCGTTGACCGGAGTACAACTTTTTACGTGTAAGACTGGTTTGTACTAATTCGAGGGTCCGTTGACTCTGCTGAACCAAGGCATAACTGTCAGGAGTATTATGTACAACATGGTCAGCCTCAGCCTGGGTACAGATTTCGGCCGCCTCCTCCACCTCTTTTTTGGCAACGCGTCTAGCTAGTGAGATGCTGTTGATAAGCACACCCCGGGCAACTGCTTTAGAAGCGTCCCAAAGTGTACCAGTGGGAGCAGACCCAGTATTATGGTCCCAGTAATCCTGATAACCCTGTTGGCTCTGAGCCAGCACTTGTGGATTGGACAACCAGAGAGGGCTGAGGCGCCAGCAATTATGTGGTCTTGCGGACATGTCCCTAAATGTTAACAGTAGGGGAGAGTGATCCGAAAAGGCACGTTGGATGTATTCCACTGATTGAATATATTGTGTAAAATCAAGATTGCATAGTGCCAAGTCTATACGGGAGAAGGTCTTATGTGTTGCCGAATGGCAGGAATACTGCAGTGTCTCGGGGTGTTTCCACCTCCATAATTCTATGAGGCCCATATCTTGGACCCAGTCTCGAAACACCGTGGAGTGGTCAGTAACGTGTCCTAATCGATCTCTGTCCCCATCCACGTGGCATTGAAATCACCAAGCAAGCAAAGGGGTAATAGTGGGAAGGAGGCAAGTGCTGAGAATATGTGTTCCAAAAGGGGTAGAGAGAAGGGGGAGGCATATACACATTCACCAACAGCATTTCTTGATACATTAGTCTACAGTGCACAATAATATACCTCCCATAATAATCAGTCCGTATAGAGAGTAATTCAAAGGGAAAGTTCTTCCTAATCAAGATGGAGACTCCTCTGGAGTAAACAGAATATGTGGCGTGATAGGTATGAGCCACCCAGTGTTTTTTAAGAGCCAATAATTTTTGACCGACTAAATGGGTCTCCTGTAGGAATAGGACTGAGGGTTTAAAGCGATTAGCATAATCAAACAGGGCAGCACATTTGAACTTTGAATTGAGACCCCTGACGTTCCAGGATACTAAGGTGGGATATCCCATGGCATAGACATAGTAATCTGACACCCAGATAGTGAGTTAGTGGTCCTGAGACCGGAAAAGTGGCATGATATGAGGCATAGTAATAACAGACTAACAGTACAAAACAAAAGAACTACGGCGGCCAATGCAAGCATTAACCTGCTTGTACCCTGTCTAACCCCCAAACTTGGGTAGACCTGTACCCCTAACATGAGAAAAACAAACTGTTAAACTTTTAGCAGGGTGAGGTAGTGGCGATCTGAGGTGGTGCTGACGCCAGGGTAGCTTCCCTGCATTATACGAAAGGCAATTGGAGAGAGAGTTAAAGTCACTTGGTAACGGAGGAGACAATAAGCTGGTATGGCAAAGTCCCGCCGGGAGAAGGCGTTGTGGGAAAGTACTTTCCGGAGATCCATAGGTAAATACAAGCAATCATCAGGACTAGCAGAAGATAGTTCAGTGTAAGCCAAAAGTCACAGGATAGAAGGATCCACTGCGAAATCAAGAAATAGGTGGTGCGGGACAAACTTGGATAGCTAAGGCTGCAGGTTCGAGAGAAAAAACAAGTAGAATACACGGGAGAGGGGGCCCCATGTTGCTTACCCCATCAAGGTAGATCAAGTTGGATCCACGTCTGGTTCCCTGGGTATCGGCCGCCGGCCCCCCTTACATCAAGCCAGCGATCTGCTTCCGTCGGGGTGGTGAAAAAATGGGTAGCGTTATCCGCAATGACCCGGAGCTTAGCTGAAAACATCGAGTAGGGGAGGCCCACTGAGCGGAGGCGTCGTTTAACTCCAAGGAAAGTGGCTCTCTGCCACTGTATTGCAATGTAGTAGTCCGGGAAGAGAGAGAGCGAAGATCCATTGTGGGTCAGTTGGCCTTTGGCCCTTGAAGCAGAGAGCGTAGCATCTCGGTCCCTGTAGTTTAAGAACCGCATTATGAGCGGTCTAGGAGGGGCCCCAGGTGGTAGCGGCCTAGTGGGGACTCTGTGAGCACGCTCAATGGTCAAGAGTGGCGAGAAGGCGTCTGGGCCAAACGTAGCTTTCAGCCAGTCCTCGAGAAAGCGTTCAGGAGTTTTCCCCTCAGTCCCCTCCGGCAGCCCAATCATCCGCACGTTGTTTTGGCGTAATCGGTTTTCCAAGTCATCAGCCTTATCGGCTACATCAGACAGCTGCTTTCTAACCTGAGCTAGGCCTGCAGGAATTGGGGCGGTGACGTCCTCAAGGTGAGAGACATGGTGTTCCACTTCAGTGGTGCGTTCCCGCAATTTCTGTAAGTCTTGGCGGATAAGTGATATGTCGACAGTTATGGTGTCTAGTTGCGCAGTAGTGGAGGCATGTGCTGCCTGTATCGCCCCAAGTAGTTCCTTGTTAGAGGGGTCAGGAGCCTCACTCAGCGCTGCATCAGGGCCGCTTGACGGCAAGGGCGCGGCCTGGTCTGGGCCCCGACTCTGGTGCTTGCTGCGATGGATGCAAAAAGCGATCTAGCTTGTTAGCTGGAGGTTTCGGACCATACTTGCCCATTGCCTCAAGAAGTAGCCAAGGTGTGGCGATCAAGTGGTAGTACTGTGTGCCTTATAACTCAGGATTGCTGCAGGATGGGAGATTTGAGCAGGGAGCTCCCTCACTATGCGTCCTTTCAAGCCGCCATCTTGACTCCGCCCCCGGCCGGAGCTTGTTTAAGTAGTCAGATGCGTTGGGCAGCCCTTGCTCAGCAAAATGGTGCCGGAATTTGCGGCTAGTTTAGTAATGGGTTAGCTGGAGGTAGAATGTAGGTAGTACCTCGTGGCAAGCTACTTGTTACCAGCTATACCTAAACCCTGGCTGCATCGTTGGTCTAGACCGAATGTACCTCAGCATGGCCTGAAGTGCAAGGGAGGGGGAGGTAGTTATAATCAGGGAGGCCCATACTCAGAGAGACTTAGTAGTGGCTGTTAGGCTCATCAGGCGGGAACTCCTCTTGTATCAAGCCAGGCGTTCAGCTCCTGGGGTGATGTGAAAAAGTGAGAACTTCCTCCCGCCTGCACTTGGAGGCGTGCAGGGTAAAGCATGTCATGTTAGCCCAGCTGCACGCAGCCTGTTTTTGCCGCTTTGGAAGACTGCTCTTTGCTGTTGCACTTCCATCGAGTAGTCTGCAAATATGAAGATGTTAGCAGCATGGTGACGCAGAGGGCCTTGTGTTCTTGCTAACGATAGCACTTTGTCCCTAGCATTCAGCAGGCGGGCGATCAGCGGCCTAAGTGGGGCCCCTGGGGGAGACTGCCTCGTGGGGACTCTATGCGCTCTTTCAATGATGAATGTGTTTGAGAGGCGGGCGCACCAAAGGTATCTCTAAGCCAGGTTTCTAGGAAGGCTTCCGGTGCATTGCCCTCTGCCAGCTCCCACAAACCTTAAATTGTTTAGTCTTAGATGGTTTTCCAGGTCGTCCGACTTTTGTTGACAGTCCGTGACCAATTTGCGCACCATGCGGTACTGGTCTCGGACGTCTCTGCAATTGTCTTCTAGGATGCTTCAACCTCCATTGTCCTCTCCCGGCGTTTTTGTAGGCCCCCTTTGATGATCGAGAGGTCAATCTTTCTTCAGTTTTGGAGTGTATCACGCGGTATTAGCAGCCCTTATCTCTGCCATTACATCACTTAGCTTTGGTTTCTCTTGGTCAGGAGGGACTTCGGAATCAAGGGCTGCACTTGTAGCAGGAGTTTCTCCCGGCAGTTCTGAGGGGGAGCAGGGGCGGCTTGCAGCCTTTTCTGCCTCATCGCCATCTTGGGAGGCCTCCTGGGAAAACTTCTCTAAACTAGTAAAATATTTGTTTGGGTGAAAACTTGATTGTCTTTACAGTTTTTCAGTTTATATGCCAGTTGATATTGGTTGTTGTGTTTATGAGTACCTTTTTCAGTTGAAAAAACATGTAAATAAACAATTCCACCTTATTCTAACACAGTCAGTTTCTAACCAGGAGTAGGCCCACCTCTGTCTCCCCAAAAACAGAGAACATTTAGAAAACAAACAAAATCCCAAACCTTGTGGTGATTTCAATCCTCAGGCAGCTTTTCGTGTGACATTCCCCAGAATTCCCCAGACTGGAGCTCCCCATTCTGGCTTGAGCTGCCTTTTAATTATCCCGTAGCTCTCTGAGCTAGAAAAGCCGAATTTCTGAGTTTAAAAACTCTTAAAGTTACCAGGAGCAGCTTTTTTGCTGCCCTGGTAACTTCTGGGAAACTGCCACCTGAGGCAAGGTGCTCACCTTGCCTCATAGCAGAAATGCCCCTGGGGCTGCATAGAGTTGCCCAAACAGCAGATGGTTGTCAAATCTGCAGTTTCAGGGGATGTCCTGCGACAATAGCTAGACAATAGCTGCAATAGACATCACTTTTGAGTTTAAATAATTTATGCAATGATGAAAACAATAGGTTTGAGAAAATTACACAGTAATCAGGTTTAACACATTTATTAGTAGGGATGCACCCAATCCACTTTTTTGGATTCGGCCGAACCCCCGAATCCTTCACGAAAGATTCGGCCGAATACCGAATCCTAATTTGCAAATTAGGGGTGGGAAGGGGAAAACATTTTTTACTTCCTTGTTTTCTGACAAAAAGTCACGCAATTTCCCTCCCACCCCTAATTTGCATATGCAAATTAGGATTCGGTTCAGCCATGCAGAAGGATTCGGCCGAATCCGAATCCTGCTGAAAAAGGCCGAATCCTGGCCGAATCCAGAACCGAATCCTGGATTCGGTGCATCCCTATTTATTAGTTAATTGAGAACATTTGTAACAATCAGGAAAGTTTTTATTTACAGGTGAAAAACAGGACTGTTGTGAATCCTGTTGCAATCAACCCCACAATGTTTTTCAGACTGTAGAAAATTGTAACAGAAGGCTAATTTATCAAGTGAAATGCACAAATTACAAAAATTTATACAAATGACCATGTTTTACAGCTACAAAACAAGATTTGTTTTGTGATTTTTTTTGTAACTATGAATTGTGCAACTTATGAATGTAAACTCTAATTACCTTCTCCTTTGGTAAACTGCATGCAATGCATGTTTAAAACCAGTTTGTTTTTAGTGTGTATGCCAACATGTTTGCCATTAATGTGTGATTTATTTTATGCAAGTCAGTGGTGTGTTGGTGTGGGTAAGGGTGCAAGGAAGCAAGATGTTGCACCTATTATAGAGTTCTGCATTAACATTCGCCAAATCTTCATATGTAACACAATATAGTAAGAATATCAGCTATTGACTTCTGAGATGCACTTTTATTGCTGTTGTGTTTAACATGGATCTATTACCATTAATTAAAAAAACTACAGAGATAAATGCAAATGTAGATTACTCCTTAGTGGACATCAATCCAATTTAATAACTAAACAAGTATAACATTTTCAATATCATTCTCCAAGGCTATCACGAGTTTTTCAGTTTTCCGGTTTCTTGTAAGTATTTCATCAAGCTAGGTATATCAATACCTATGGAAAGAAAAGACAATAAGATTCACTATTTATGCATGACAATCTACTACTTTGCAATACTTCTTAATCAGATGTGAAACTACCATACAGCAGACCCTTTGGTTAAACAGGCTTTAACTTGGCCACATGCTGAAAACAAGCAGGCAGGTAACAGTGACTTAAGAAGTTTTTTTTTAGCACTGCTTCAACTGGAATAGCTACTCTTGTGGATACACAGCAAGCTACTAAAACAAACTGTAGTTGTGTTTTCTGAGGTAAACACAACACCTTTATCAGGACAGGGCAACTATTATATTTTAATTAATTTTAAAAATGCTAGTTTTTTAGTGTTACTTTTCTTTAAACATTGTGGCAGAAAATGTAAAGTTTGGTGATACCTTTTATTGGCTAACTGAATAAGTAACAATTGCAAGCTTTCGGAGCACCCAGGCCCCTTCTTCAGGCAAACTACAACTGAAAGGCACATCATATATATATATAGGTAATAGAGGATCCGCACTCTCATTTTCAAAGTGATTTTCGTTTCGGTCCCTCGTGGGGACCTTTCTCAAGGAGGGACCGAAACGTCGGATTGTGATGTGAAAATAAAAACTATCACTTTGAAAATGAAAATGAGAGTGCGGATCCTCTATTACCTATACTTCAAACACTGATCGAGCACCTCGCATTCGCCACTGTCAGAGGTGCGGGCACTCCAGAAAAGTGTATATATATATATATATATATATATATATATATATATATATATATATATATATATATATATATATATATATATATATATAACAAACAAGGGAAAGTTGTGCTCACCACTATTTTTTAAAACCATTAGGCGGGGGTGCAATGAGGGTGTGACCACAAAATACATATAGTCAACTACAAAAGGTCCTCTGCACTCAACCCATTATCAATATATTTAAGACAGCGACATTTTGTGCATACTGCTACTAAAAAATGCCTTACCCTTTAAACAACACAGGGATTGTTTGTCCATATATTGCAATATATTTAAGCTGGCCAACTACGTCAAAGTCATCCCATATCTGGCCAGTCCTACGCTTAATTTTCATCTGATTCATTAAGAATTCAATTGCTTAATTATACATTTTACAAAGGGACTAAGTGTTTAAAGGGTAAGGCATTTTTTAGTAGCAGTATGCACAAAATGTCGCTGTCTTAAATATATTGATAATGGGTTGAGTGCAGAGGACCTTTTGTAGTTGACTATATGTATTTTGTGGTCACACCCTCATTGCACCCCCGCCTAATGGTTTTAAAAAATAGTGGTGAGCACAACTTTCCCTTGTTTGTTATAGTTATACAGGAGCAGTGACCAGCTCCATGTTGTAGCTCCCACCCTTCCCAGCTATAGTCAGGTGATCCCACTGGTGTCTAATAAAAGGGCAGCCAAGTATGGAGGTTTACTTTGAAAGCAGCAAGTAAGTGGCAGGTAAAACTTAGTCCCTTTGTAAAATGTATAATTAAGCAATTGAATTCTTAATGAATCAGATGAAAATTAAGCGTAGGACTGGCCAGATATGGGATGACTTTGACGTAGTTGGCCAGCTTAAATATATTGCAATATATGGACAAACAATCCCTGTGTTGTTTAAAGGGTAAGGCATTTTTTAGTAGCAGTATGCACAAAATGTCGCTGTCTTAAATATATTGATAATGGGTTGAGTGCAGAGGACCTTTTGTAGTTGACTATATGTATTTTGTGGTCACACCCTCATTGCACCCCCGCCTAATGGTTTTAAAAAATAGTGGTGAGCACAACTTTCCCTTGTTTGTTATAGTTATACAGGAGCAGTGACCAGCTCCATGTTGTAGCTCCCACCCTTCCCAGCTATAGTCAGGTGATCCCACTGGTGTCTAATAAAAGGGCAGCCAAGTATGGAGGTTTACTTTGAAAGCAGCAAGTAAGTTGCAGGTAAAACTTAGTCCCTTTGTAAAATGTATAATTAAGCAATTGAATTCTTAATGAATCAGATGAAAATTAAGCGTAGGACTGGCCAGATATGGGATGACTTTGACGTAGTTGGCCAGCTTAAATATATTGCAATATATGGACAAACAATCCCTGTGTTGTTTAAAGGGTAAGGCATTTTTTAGTAGCAGTATGCACAAAATGTCGCTGTCTTAAATATATTGATAATGGGTTGAGTGCAGAGGACCTTTTGTAGTTGACTATATGTATTTTGTGGTCACACCCTCATTGCACCCCCGCCTAATGGTTTTAAAAAATAGTGGTGAGCACAACTTTCCCTTGTTTGTTATAGTTATACAGGAGCAGTGACCAGCTCCATGTTGTAGCTCCCACCCTTCCCAGCTATAGTCAGGTGATCCCACTGGTGTCTAATAAAAGGGCAGCCAAGTATGGAGGTTTACTTTGAAAGCAGCAAGTAAGTTGCAGGTAAAACTTAGTCCCTTTGTAAAATGTATAATTAAGCAATTGAATTCTTAATGAATCAGATGAAAATTAAGCGTAGGACTGGCCAGATATGGGATGACTTTGACGTAGTTGGCCAGCTTAAATATATTGCAATATATGGACAAACAATCCCTGTGTTGTTTAAAGGGTAAGGCATTTTTTAGTAGCAGTATGCACAAAATGTCGCTGTCTTAAATATATTGATAATGGGTTGAGTGCAGAGGACCTTTTGTAGTTGACTATATGTATTTTGTGGTCACACCCTCATTGCACCCCCGCCTAATGGTTTTAAAAAATAGTGGTGAGCACAACTTTCCCTTGTTTGTTATAGTTATACAGGAGCAGTGACCAGCTCCATGTTGTAGCTCCCACCCTTCCCAGCTATAGTCAGGTGATCCCACTGGTGTCTAATAAAAGGGCAGCCAAGTATGGAGGTTTACTTTGAAAGCAGCAAGTAAGTTGCAGGTAAAACTTAGTCCCTTTGTAAAATGTATAATTAAGCAATTGAATTCTTAATGAATCAGATGAAAATTAAGCGTAGGACTGGCCAGATATGGGATGACTTTGACGTAGTTGGCCAGCTTAAATATATTGCAATATATGGACAAACAATCCCTGTGTTGTTTAAAGGGTAAGGCATTTTTTAGTAGCAGTATGCACAAAATGTCGCTGTCTTAAATATATTGATAATGGGTTGAGTGCAGAGGACCTTTTGTAGTTGACTATATGTATTTTGTGGTCACACCCTCATTGCACCCCCGCCTAATGGTTTTAAAAAATAGTGGTGAGCACAACTTTCCCTTGTTTGTTATAGTTATACAGGAGCAGTGACCAGCTCCATGTTGTAGCTCCCACCCTTCCCAGCTATAGTCAGGTGATCCCACTGGTGTCTAATAAAAGGGCAGCCAAGTATGGAGGTTTACTTTGAAAGCAGCAAGTAAGTTGCAGGTAAAACTTAGTCCCTTTGTAAAATGTATAATTAAGCAATTGAATTCTTAATGAATCAGATGAAAATTAAGCGTAGGACTGGCCAGATATGGGATGACTTTGACGTAGTTGGCCAGCTTAAATATATTGCAATATATGGACAAACAATCCCTGTGTTGTTTAAAGGGTAAGGCATTTTTTAGTAGCAGTATGCACAAAATGTCGCTGTCTTAAATATATTGATAATGGGTTGAGTGCAGAGGACCTTTTGTAGTTGACTATATATATATATATATATATATATATATATATATATATATATATATATATATATATATATATATATATATATAATGTGCCTTTCATTTGTAGTTTGCCTATATATATATAGAAATATATATAAATATAAATATAAATATATATATATATATATATATATATATATATATATATATATATATACATAGTTAGATCATTGATCAATAGATCATAGCTCAATGATTCTCTCTCTCTCTTAGCCAATAAAAGGTATCACCAAACATTACATGTAAACTACTTAAACAATGTGGCAACAGCCTAGAAAGTTCATTTTTCAAATTCCACTCACTACAAGACTAGAATATGAATAGTAGAGTTCTGCATAAAAAGGAGTATTGAAAAGTTGCAATAATAATACATTTGTAGCCTTACAGAGCATTTCTATTTTTGATGTGGTCAGTGACCTCCATTTGAAAGCTGTAACGAGTCAGAAGAAGGCAAATAATTACATAACTATAAGAAATAAACAATGAAGACCAACTGAAAGTTGCTTAGAATTGGCCATTCTATTCTTACTAAAAGTTAACTTAAAGATGAACCTCCCCTTTAATGCAACAATTAACATTCTGATTTAAATTGTAGCATTAAAAACAACATTGAAGTTTGTGTCCAGAAATAATAGTGACAGCTACATATATAGTGCATTATTAAATATCTTGCATAATTATTTTTAAATGTCATATCTTCATTCCATTTTAAACTCTTGTACGGAACAAACTTTCGTATAAGCGAATAGATAATTGTACATAAAGTTCCTCTGTAGATGTGTACATTTTGTTTATACATCATAGGTCACCCATGTTTTTCATAAGATAGTCAATACAACACAAATGCAAAAATATTATGATAGAAGTTATCTAACCTGTCTGATCGACTTAATAACCAATCGCCAATTGTATGAAAATTATGGGGACCATTATTCAGAGCCCACACACACAGTCCAAAAATTGTACCAAACTTTGTTTTGTATAATTATATTGGTTCTTGTATGGTCATATTAAGGATTAAATAAATGATTTCTGAACTGTATAGTGTCCAACCTCTGATCTACATTTTAGAATCCAGTCTGGTTCCTGAAAGTCTGGTTTGTGCACTGCCCCAAAGCTGCCCATACTCACACGCACTTTCGTATGATAATATGTGCATTTATGACCGCAGATGCTGACCAATACATATTGGGGACTTCATGATAAAGTCACTGGTGGGTTGTTTCCCAGTTTCCCCAGTTTTCTCTGGGGACCAAGGTCCTCAAATGGGATCTGCCCCCTTAAACAGGGACCAATGGGAACCATAGCTCAATGGCAGCATGTTGCAACTGACAATAGCAAATAGCGCTTCTTGCTCCTATAAATATTATTACCTTTGAAAGCAGGATTTGTAGCAGCAATTTTCTGGAACACACCAACCACCTCAGATGCTTCCATATTCTTGATACTGTTAAAAAATACCTCAGTGGCATCATTTGTAGGGGGAACGGATTGTGGATTTGAAGAGGTTTCTCTAAATACACTGGAAGACGAGGTTAAGGGGGAAGATACGGTCTTGTCTGCTTTTAGGTGAAAAGAAATAAGCGATTAAGCTCAGTATTAGAAACTAGAGCAAAGACTAAGGTGCTTGCAAGGGACATGATTATTCCATACAACTACATTATAGACAGCAACATTATAGCAGGGAACTTTTTTACCAGATCAAAAAAACAGAGCTCACCTCTTTTGGTTGAGAACCTGAACTTTCATTTGAAGTGGTGAGGGCAGTGAGGTTGTAAAACCTTCATTTGATGTGATGGCAGTATGCCTAGGTGCAGGGTGTATATTTTGTTTGGGTAAGATAACAGTAGCCATACAGAGGCTGATTTAAAAGCTACACCTAATAGACTAGTAGGCTGAAGTGGTAACTACTGCATAGTTTTTGCCATTCACATGAATGATTTAAACCCTTGTGTATTCTGACGTGTGTATGTTTGCTTCAATTGGTATAATAATTAATACTCAAAAATCCCTTTAGGGCGATGGTACACAAGAAGATTAGTTGCCCGCAATAAATGTCCTATTCTGGGGGTGAATAATCTCCTCCACATGCTTTCCCACTGGAAGGGGGGGAAGGAAGGAAGGTGAAAAAAGAAGGTGGAAAATACACCACATTTTAACATTGGAAGGCATATTTATCGAAATTTGAACATCTGAATTTTGAGGTTTTTTTTTAATTTGAATAAACACATTTTACCAAACTGGCATGCTTGATTACTTATTAAAAAAAATTGAATTTTAAAAACTTGATCAAATAAGACATGAAAAAAAGCTCAAATTCATATTCTATTCATTTTCAATGGATCTACCAACTCTTGGCAAAGACAGTTCTATGACAACTTGGCAGCTTTTACTACTTTGCATCAATACACGGTTTATTTTGTTTGATAAATCAGAATTTCAGAGTTTTTTCTCTAATCAGGTTAAAATATCCTCAAATCTGCTACTAAGTGTAACAGATTTTAATCAACTACAATGCAGAATGTGAAGCCTACTATGTCACTGATATATGGAAGATCCTTGTTAAACCACATCAGTTTGTTTAGCTTGTTTAGCATAGCTCGCTGAATATTTTTCTAAACCATGTTACCTTCAGTTTTCTTGTTTTTATGATGCTATTCACCTCCCTTTGTTCTTTTTATATAGCAGATGAATTGCTTCATATTGATAAGTAAATGCTTTAAAATTTGTATGAGAACCTACAAAAACTCTATTTGTATTTTACCTGAGGGTTTCTTGGAGTGTTCTTGATTACTTTTGTCTGAAGATGGTTGGGAAGCCTATATTAAAACAAAATATAACGTTATTAAATGAAGCTACACTGTAAGGACAAATACAAGACACTAAGAGGCATGTTCAGTAACGTTTTAGATAAATATAACTTGTGATATTTTACATACCAACCAATATCACGAGTGATACATATCGCTAGTATTAGTAAACACACCCCTAATTTGCATAACTAAAGCATTCCAAGTACATGTTATACTCTAATTTATACTATAATATAATTTATACTATAATAATTTAGTTCTAAATGACAAGCATATTTTAACTAGCAGGGTTTATGTAGACCAAAACGTTGATCTCGATGGGTGTCTTTTTTTCCCAACTTAAATTATTATATTACTATTCCTTAAGTAATCTCAGTTATATATTATTTTTAAATAAGATAACTCACAAATCATTAATTATTTTTAAATTTCATGTATGCTTAAGAAAAAAATAGAGAATTTTACTTACCTACTTGACGTAAATTCCTTTTCTTCTAGTCCCGACATGTCAGTACACATGGGCTTTGCCCCTCCCAGACCTGGAGGTAGGACCTATAACATAGCCAATCAAAATGAATCATGACCTATAAGACCACATGACTTCCTCCTCACCACAGTTATACTTTTGCCATAGCAGTACAGTAAACAAAATAAATAATTGGGATGGGAAACCCTGTACTGACATGTCGGGACTAGAAGAAAAGGAATTTACGTCAAGTAGGTAAGTAAAATTCTCTATTTCTTCTACGTCCCTCCATGTCAGTACACATGGGATCTACCAAGTCATGCCCGAAAACAAGCGGTGGGAATAACCAACATAAGGCAAAAACCAAACTGATGCTAAGGAGGCCCTGAGAAAAGGCCAGCATCACATCCATCCAACAGTGGAGCTGATAAAATGTATATCTCCTGAAAAAGGTAGATAAAAGGCACAAGAACATGAACAACATGTCCTAGGACATGGTAAACGATTGACAACAAGATCTACAAAACCAACCACTAAATTACAGAGACTGGCACTTGCAGATTAAGAATAACCATATTCTGCTTAAAAAGGTTCCCTCAGTAACTAGAGGGATACCTGCAATATGGTTATCTGACAAAACCCCACCTGGGGAAGAACAAAAATCCAGCAACTGTTAAAAGAAAAGGTGTCGTAGGACACAACCAGAATGATGGCAATAGCCATCTCAGAACTAAAACACCCTAGAAACCACCAGGAAATCAATCAAATCAGTAACTAAACACAACTTGGATGCATCTATCACCAGTGCTGGAGAAAAACATGATCCTCAGCAATAGCAAGTGGCCCTAAAAAGACTTGGCCCACATTAGCCTAGTCCTGCATCTTAATGGAAGCAGCTCAAACCAGTGCTGACCAGAGTCAACTCCACACCAGAGATCAGCCCAAGACCCACCAACTCAATGCTAATAATACCTAATGAAGACTGAACTAAATGAACACCAACTCTGGGTTATCCTAAATCAGCATATCATTGTAACCATTGTAGAGCCATGCTGGTACAGCCCAGTAGCTCCACCAACCACCAAATCTAAACTGGACATACAACAGCACAAGGATAAGCTGCTGAACCAACCAATGTGACTTAAGGCCATCTACCAGTAAGATATGCTGTTGCCCCAACCAACTGCTACACAAGCAAGCAATGGGACCCAAGCCAATAACAGTTCTAGAAAAACACCCACAAAAGCTGAGGCCACTACATCTCAAGCTGCACAATGCTACAATTTATGCAAAAACTGAACCAAACCTGTGACCAAACACAGAAGCTACTGAATCCAATAGGCTACTGAACCAGCCAACAGCTGGGGTCACAAACTAAAATCTGGCATGCCAGAAGGTTATAGCCTACAAACACTGGTACCAACCAGCAATGATGCACAATCCACTGGCAGAGAGCCAGCCACCATACATGCAAACCAGTGGTGGACCAGCCAGCTATTATGTATTCCAACATAGATGTTCAAGGCCATAGTCACACTAGCAGGCCAAGATGCCCATCAGCTAAGTATATGCAAAACACCAGAGTGGAATTCTAATACACAAGCAATAGTACATAAGCCAGCTATTGTGAATGCCACCCTTGGGGACAAGGTCACCAACTGCTCTGGCACCTAACACAAAAGTCAATTTCCATACATGCAAAAACGGAGCACAAGCCAGTTGTTGAACTTGCAAAACCCTGGTCCACAAGCCAGACAATTGATAATAAGCAGTGGCATACAAGACCAAAAACAATGCATGAAAGGCAAAGGTTAGCTGTAAGCAAACAACATATGACCAACCTCAGCTGCTGAATATCAATCAGCAACAAAATTAGCTATGGGCTGTGAAACTCAGAGCAAACACCAGCTGATGGGACAACGCATGTTAGATCCAACCAAATAGTCAATCATGCCTACTGCTGGTGTAACCAGAACCATGCCTGCAAGGATTGTAGACAAGACAAAACCAATGGCTGTTGTCCTGCCAAGGATTGCCACAAGGCAAACAGACATGCCCACCAAGGGCTACAGCAAGAATAGTAACCATCGGTGGCCACAGCCTGGCTGGTGGCCTATGCACCATAGGTCACAGCAAAGACTGGTAGCCACAAGCCCCAAAGACTATAATAAAAACTAGCGGGCACCTTAGCCAAGGGCCACAGAAAAGGCCAACAGCCCAAGAACCCTGGTAAAAGGCAAGCAAGTACCTAAATTAAGGGCCATGAAAACAGGCCCGCAGCCATAATAACCCTGGTAAAAGGACAACCAAACAATGTGCCAAGGGTAAAAGACCACATGAGCCACAGGCTCATGCAACAGGCCAGCAGACCAAGGGCCCTTGTAAAAGGCCAGCAGACCCAGGAGCCGAGGGCCAAGGTAAAAAGCCATGGACCAAAACAAGGGCTCTAACCCGAGCTAAGGGCCATAATGAAAGCCAGAGGCCACACAAACCCAGGCGAGATGCCCGAGGCCACACAAAGGGCCACAGACTACAAGCTGGCTTCCAGCATGTTAAGGTGCCAATAGACATAACAGTAAGTGCCCTTCAATCTACCAACAATTAAAGAAGGGAAACCTACAGTCACAAAAACTCAGTAGATGTAGTATAACTACAACTGAGCACCCAACAAAACCACCAGACGGTAATAGAATGTCTAAGAGAAGGCCTACATCACACAAAAAGACGCCATATAAATTGGAACACTGCCTGTTAAGTGTGGAATCATAGGAAAAAATGGGGCACAATGCTGCTACAGCGGAACAAACCCCTAGCCGGTCCTGGAAATACCAGGTGTAATAAGAGCACACTTGCCTACTGTGTCTGCACAGAGAACTCAGGCTCACAAACCTAAGACCTCAGATGACATCAATACAAGAAGTCAGAGGAACACAGGCACCTAACCAGATAATATGCTCTAGACAGTAGGAATAATCCAGTCAGATCCTTGGTGGCAGACTGCTTCTTAGGAGCAGACTCAGGGGCGTAACTACAGAGGAAGCTGCGGCTGCAGGTTGGCCCAAAAGGTATAGGGACATGTGAGGCCCAAATAAAGAGCAATTTCAATATGTATTGGTAAAAAAGCACAACCTCTGGATATGTTAGGGGCCCTAAAATGAATCTGCTGTGGGGCCCAATGACTCAGGTTACAGCACTGAGCAGACTCAATGTAAGGAAGGAAGGGGCTACCATACTGCTTCAGCAGTGCAAGCCTCCAGCCAACCCTGCAAGCACCCAGTGTAATAAAAGGCAAATATAACCTCTGTGTCTGCACAGAGGACAAAAGAAACAACAGTAGCAAACTGAGGAGTATCTGCACCTTACCTGATAGCAATGAAAATTCCGCAGGATGGAAACTTCAGCTAGAACCCTAATAGCTTTCAGCTGAGGGACATAATTAGCTTATTAACATGCAGGCTTTCCAGTGTAATGAATGTTTCAAACACACCGTGGATACTGATACTTACCAGATTCAGGTACCACCCTGCTTCAGCAGAGATTCACCAGCCAGTACTGAAAGTACCTTGTGTAACTGCATTTTGCACAGAGTACTCCAGCTCAACTCACAACATACGACTTCATATAATATAAGAAGTCAAAGGAACACAGGCAGCTTACCAGATAGCTCAGACTTGTCAGCAGGAATATCCAGTCCAGTGGAACACTGCTTGTTAAGAGCAGACTCATAAGAAAGGAAGGAGGTGCCATACTGCTTGAGCAGTATGGCACTCCTGGAAGTGCCTTAGGCACATGAGCCAATATAACCTCTGTGTCTGCCAAGAGAATGCAGGTTTACCCATACAAAACTTAAAATATTAAACAGCAATAGCAAAGGGGCCAAAAGTAACACCTGCACCTTACCAGATCGTGACTAGTTAGCTGGATTGAACTCCAGCCAAAGCCCTGCTTTCAGCTGAGGGACATATTAAGCTTATTAACGTGCAGACTTCCCATTGAAATTAATGTTTCAAACACACAATGGATACTGAGAAATCAAACTTACCGGATTCAGGTACCACACTGCTTAGGCAGAGGGATTCACCAGCCAGTACCTAAGTACCTTGTGTAACAAGAGCCAATACTGTAGCCAATACTGCATTTTGCACAGAGGATGCCAGATCACAACATAAGACTTCAGATAATACAAGAAGTCAGAGGAACACAGGCACCTTACCAGATAGCTCAGGCTTGTCAGCAGGAATATCCAGACAGGTGGAACACTGCTTGTTAAGAGCAGACTCATAAAAAGGAAGGAGGTGCCATACTGCTTGAGCAGTGCAACCTCTAGCCCAGGGATCCCCAACCTTTAGGACCCGTGAGCAACATTCAGAAGTAAAAGGAGCTGGGGAGCAACACAAGCATGAAAAATTTTACTGGGTGCCAAAATAAGGGCTATGATAGCCCCTATGTGGATTGTCAACCTACATTGAGGCTCTGTTTGGCACTGCACTTGGTTTTTATACAACCAAAACTTGGTTCCAAACCTGGAATTTAAAAGTAAGCACCTGCTTTGAGGCCACTAGGAGCAACATCGAAGGGGTTGGAGAGCAACATGTTGCTCGTGAGCTACTGGTTGGGGATCACTGCTCTAGTCCTTCCTGGAGGTGCCTTAGTAACATGAGCCAATATAACTTCTGTGTCTGCACAGAGGATGCAGGTTCACCCCTACAAGGCTTAAAATATTAAACAGCAATAGCAACGGGGCTGAAGGCACACCTGCACCTTATCAGATAGTGACTAATTAGCTGGATGGAAACTCCAGCCAAAGCCCCAATAGCTCTCAGCTGAGGGACATAATTAGCATGCAGACTTCCCAGTACACGGAACATTTTTTAAAAAACACATAGTGAAGAATCATACTCACCTGCTTCAGGCTGTCATAACTAGCCCATATGCATACCCATGGCCCTTTTGCAGAAGTTCTGTAGAGTTCTGTAAATCCTCACATAACTCAAAAGAAAAGGGGAGTCCAAAAAGCTCACAGGTAATGTGGAAATCCCACACCTGTATCTGTTCCCAAAAAAGCACTAGATTGAATCTTATGTCTCGCTGGGCATATAGCAGGGGAGCTATTTTAGCGCAGGGCTAGGACCATGGGTATGCCCACACCTGCACTTCTTCCCAATAAGCAATAATTTACAGATTATGCGTCTTGAGGCATCAGGTAAATTCTTCTCCATTACCTGGGAATCATCCCTCTGTGTCCACACAGAGGAAAAATAAACAAAAAATACAAAAGAACAAACAAAAACTGTGTTTGATTTCTCTCAAAATTCACCAAAAAATAAAAAGTGAGGAGGGAGATCCTACCTCCCTGTCCAGTAGGACAAAAAATAACTGTGGTGAGGAGGAAGTCATGTGGTCTTATAGGTCATGATTCATTTTGGCTATGTTATAGGTCCTACCTCCAGGTCTGGGAGGGGCAATGCCCATGTGTACTGACATGGAGGGACGTAGAAGAATATATAATTTTATCATTTTCTCTGGAAATAAATGTTCAACAAAACACCCCACTGAAAGGGACAGGAATATCTTCTCTGCTCTTGCTGGTGTTTAAGCAATACTATTTTTTTTTCAGATGCTGGACTAAAAGCAACAGATGCAGGGGTATGATTCTGATGCATGAAAGCAATACTTTGGAAATTTTGGGTATTGTGAAAGAAAATCCACTATTGCTTTTTACAGACCTAACACCAGAAATTCTGAATATGAACAGTGCAAGATGTTGCTACTGGTAAACAGGATAAACACATTTATATTTCATAAATTTTAAATATAAATAAGAACAATTGTAAAACATAAAAAATAGGAATCGACCAAAGAAAGCCTTTGTTGTGATGTACCATTTGAAAACAAACTAAATTTGTAAATGTGAAGACACTCATTTATATTATTTACTGTATATACTCGCGTATAAGACGAGTTTTTCAGCACCCAAAATGTGCTGAAAAACTCGACCTCGGCTTATACGCGGGTCATACCGTAGCAACAGTAGCCAATCCCTCACCGGCCGCAGATACGCTCCTTCCGCGGCCCCAACACACCTCCCTCTCCCATAGCGCAGGACTGTCTGTGTGATCGCCGCCCGGAGCAGGTCCAGGAGCTCCGGGCGGCGCGTCCTTCCCTGCCGGCGTTCGCTCCCAAAATGGCGGCGCCCATGGCCGCCACGTGGGTAGCGGCGCCATTTTGGGAGCGAACGCCGGCAGGGAAGGACGCGCCGCCCGGAGCTCCTGGACCTGCTCCGGGCGGCGATCACACAGACAGTCACAGACAGTCCTGCGCTATGGGAGAGGGAGGTGTGTTGGGGCCGCGGAAGGAGCGTACGGTACCTTTTTTCTGCTTTCCTAGGTGCAGCACCTCATTGATCTTCTGAGCAGCCATGACAGGTGGGAGGTCACAGGGAAAACAAGTGGCAATTGTCCAGCTAATAGTTCTGACTCTTTTACGGTAAATCGTTTTAGATAGATTTCTATGCCATAAAACATGATTACACATTTACACATTCACATTTTGAAATCTGACATGGGGCCCCTAGGCTTATACACGAGTCAATACATTTTTCCAGTTTTCTTAGGTAAATTAGGTACCTCGGCTTATACACGGGTCGGCTTATACACGAGTATATACGGTATGTATTTTATCTTAAATTTTGGTAGTACCCTACTTTATAGTAATTTCATGTATAAAGTTTGCCTCAGTTTGCTTTTGGCAATTATACAGTATATAGGGCATTATCAATCTAAAGATATATCACTATACCTTCATTTTTTTCTCTTGCTCCTGATAACTCACAAGTGCTGTGGTAAAGTTCTTTGCAATTTTGCAAATAAAGGAGGCATCTTCATCATTATGTATTTCAAACATTTTCTAAATGAAAAAAGAAAAGAGAATGATATAATTATCTAAGAATCAGAGTGGCAGGTTACATAAAACAACTGGGTCACACCAACATAGCATGCTAGGATAATGTCCCTCTTTTATGAGTAAAATAAAAAAAATATCTAATTACAGATATATATAGTTTATGTCTACTTTTTACTGTACAAATGTTGTAAAACCATAACCAGGTATCAGTTATTCTTACAGCCTTATTGTTTATAAATGATGTGTCCAACTTGTCGTGAATCAGACAGTGTAGCAAAAGCTGGCACATATCGAAACTCTGAACTGGTTGGTGTGTATTAGTGATGTGCGGGCCGACCCGAGGCCCGTGGGTCGGGTGGGTTTGGCCCGACCCCTGGACAAAATGCACGGGTCACAGGCGGGTCGAGCTCTTCTCCTGCTCTCCCCGCCAGCCACCTAGTACTGCCGGCTTCCGGCGCCGGAATTTATAGACATCCTGCTCCCCTTTTGTGACGTCTATAAAAAAGGGGAGCAGCGGGCCTGGGTCGGATGCAGGTAGGGAGCAGGGGGGTTAGGGTTGGGTGCGGGTCGAGAAATTCTCGACCCGCACATCACTAGCGTGTATGGAGCAGACTGACTCTCAGAGCACCCTGGGAGGCAGTGGCTTTAATACGAGTGGTGGGGGGAGTGCAAGGAAGGAAAGGTTTTAGTTATAGGGAATCCAATTATTAGAAAGGTGGATAGGGTAATCTGCCGTAAGGACCCTTCATGCCGAATAGTCTGCTGCTTGCCTAGGGTTCTAGAGTTTGGCATGTGGTGGAAAGAGTGTCAGATTATTGGGAGGGGCTGGGGAAGACCCGTGGTCTTGGTACACATAGGTATCAATGACAAAGTCAGAGGAGGTGGTGAAGTTCTTAAGAACGATTAAAAAAAACTAGGCATAAAGTTAGAAGGCAAGGACTTCCAAGGTAATTTTCTTAGAGATACTACCTGTGCCACGAGCAATGCTAATAAAACAGCGGGAGATTAATACGTGGCTGAGAGATTAGTGTAGGGAGGAGAGTTTTGAGAGAACTGGCTACAGGCTCTTTGCTAGGGACGGGCAGCGCCTCAATGATGACAATGCAGCTGTTTTGGGGGAGAGGATGACTAGAAGGTTGGAGGAGATTTTAAACTAGGTGTGGGAGGGTCGGAGACAGGTTAGATGAGATAGTGGGCAAAGGAAGGGAAAATGGGGGGGGGGAAGAGATTTGGTTGGGGGTACTGTTAAGGATAGGGAGGACCACATGTTATTTGTTCAATATGGTACCAGTATTAAATGTATGTTTACAAGGAGTCTGACTGGTAAATTGGGAGCGCTGAAGATGCTGGTGCTGGAAGGAAATTATGATGTGAATGTGTGACCGAAACATGGCTGAATGAGTCGCATGACTGAGCAGTTAATATCAGCAGGTATACTTTGTTTCTGAGGGACAGAGGCAATAGAAAAGAAGGAGGGGGCATGACTTTGTTAGGACTTAAAAGCTTATATAAAAGAGGAAGTTATGTTAGAAAATAAGGCGGCAGACGTCTTATGGGTGGAATTCTTCACCAATTGTCCAGCAAAGTAATTATAGAGGTATGTTACAGACCCCCTAATGTAAGTGAGGAGGAGGCTAAGCTCCTGATGCAAACAGAAAAGGCTGTTAGTTTGGGTAAAGTAATGATAATGGGGGATTTCAATTACCCAGATATTGACTGGAGCAACAATGCTGCCAGATCAGTTAATGGGAACAAGTTTGTAAACTTGTTGCATGACAATTTTATGGCACAGGCTGTTGAGGAGCCAAAACGGAAAAATGCTATTCTGGATCTACTGATCTCAAATGACCAAGAACTTATAATAACAAATGTGCAAGTCATTGAATCACTGGCTAATAGTGACCATAATGTTATATCATTCAATGTCTGGTGCAAAAAAACAAATATACACTGGGGAAACAAAAAACATGAATTTCAGAAAAGCAAATTTTAGTGCCTTGGGGCTGCCCTTCAGAGCATTGATTGGGGCATTATGTTTTCAGCTAAAAACACAGAACAGAATTGGCTGTCATTTAAAATAATATTAAATCATTACTATTCTTAATTTATTCCCTTGAGGAGTAAATGTCGAAGCACCCTATGTGGCGTTAATATAGAAGTAAAGAAGTTAATATGAAAGAAGAGAAAGGCATTTAAAAACTACAAGTCTGTTGGGACAGAACTGCATTTAATGAATATAAACACTATAAGAAATGTTGTAAACCAGCAATCCAGAAGGCAAAGTAAGGAAATGAAGAGTGCATTGCGGCTAAGACTAACATTTTAAAAGTATATTAATAGTAAAAAGATGCAGGTTGAGAGTGTTGCTCCTTTAAATAAAGGTACCAGTATGTTTGTAACAGATACAGAAAAGGCAGATGTGCTAAATCAGTTCTTTTCTGCAGTGTATACAATAGAGGAGTCGGAGTTCCCAGACTCGCTTCATAGCTGCACTGATTGCTCAACTCAATATAGTCAGTGGCCGACTCAGGAAATGATTCATAAAGCTTTTAAAAAAAAAAAAAAAAAAAAAAACTGTAAACAAGGCTCCAGTGCCTGATGGCATACACACCTGGGTTCTGAGATAGCTTAGTTCAGTTTTAGACCAGCCCCTATTTCTGATTCTCTCAGATTCGTTTTCATCTGGTATGGTACTTATTGATTGGAGAAATCCCATTAAAAAAGGGATTACGATCTTAGCCATTCTGAGCTTGAGGTGGCATTGGTTCATCCAGGAAGAGATAACTACTAGGCAGTCTGCTATCTGGGTTTGAACATCAAGTGTTAGTTAGGGAGTGCTAAATATATTTGAATGTCATCGGCATAGAGGTGATATTTAAGACCAAATGATGATATAAGGTCTCCTAAAGAGAGCGTGTACAAGTAGAACAACAAAGGACCAAGTACAGAACCCTGAGGCACCCCCACATTAAGATGAACAGGAGGAGAGTATTTGTTTGCAAAAGTAACAGAGAAGGAGCGGTCAGAAAGGTAGGAGGAGAACCAGGATGCAGCCTGATCACAGATACCAATTGAATGGAGAACTTGCATTAGAACAGAATGGTTAACAGTATCAAAAGCAGAAGATAAGTCCAGGAGAATGAGAATAGAGTAATGCCCTCTGGCCTTAGCAGTCTGGAGATCATTTGCAATCCTACATAAGGCAGTCTCAGTGGAGTGTGTAGGTCGAAAACCAGACTGCATAGGGTCAAGCAGATTATTGGTGCTTAGTAATACGGGAGAAGACGAGACGTTCCAGCAGTTTAGAGGCTAGCGGTAAAAGAGAGACAGGATGGCAGTTAGACAAACAGGATGGGTCCAGTGTAGCCTTTTTCAGAATGGGCTTGACACAGGCCTGTTTGAATAATGAGGGGAAGGTACCAGAACTTAGTGAGGAATTGAATATATAAGTCCTTGAGTGAGGACAGGACCACATGGTTTTAATAGAGGTGATGGGATACGATCAAGTGAGCAAGTTGTTCATGGAGAGGATAGGAGAAGTTTTGAGACGTCCAGCTCAGATATACAATCAAAAGATTTGAAAATAGAAATAGAAGCTTTAGAGGGAATGAGAAAAAAGTTAAAAGGTTGAACTTGATGGACATGTGTCTTTTTTCAACCTAACTTACTATGTTAAATTAGATTAATAACTACTGTAGACAGGGCTGCTATCAAAAATCATGGGTCCTGTACGACAAAATTTTCCGCCCCACCACAACCTCCATCCACAAATCCACCCACCCCACAGTAAAAAAAAAAAAAAAACAAAAAACAATTGTGGCCACGGCCCTCCCTCATGTTAATAATAATAAAAAAAAAAAAAAAAAAAAAAAAAAAAAGACATTGGTGTCCAGGCTCCCCCACATGAAAAGACACTAGACAGGACCCCGCCTAAAAATATTAAAAAATAAAATAAAAAATATTGATGGCCAGAGCCCTACCACATGTTCACATATAAAAACAATTGTGGCCACCCCCGCCGAAAGTTAAAAAAAAAAAATGGTGGCCAGGTCATACAATACCAGGGACCACGCTTTCATTTATGGAGGGCCATGCTGCTCTTATTGGCAGGGCCCCCCTGCTGTCAGTGAGCTGCCGACTTTGGAAGGGCGGGAGCACAGGTGGCTGCATCTTCTGCCCAGTAACACCATTCTCTTGCCTATTCCCTTATTAGTCACTGAAGTTTAATTCCTGGTAATGCCGCATGAGGATTGGATGAGCTGGAGGGGCAATGCCTGAGCAGTGCAACTGTTATTTGCATTCTCTTCCTTTAATGGTCACATAAGTTTGTTACTGTCTATAAGATGCAGTCACCTGTGCTCCTTCCCTCCCGTCTGAAGTCAGCAGCTCATTGAAAGCAGGGGGACTTGGCTAATCAAGTAAGTGCAGCACGGCCGGGCTAACACTCTCCCCTGTTCCCCCCCTGATGGCGGCCCTGACTGTAGAGTCCAAAAGTTCTGTGTGAACCACAAACTGTGCTTATTGCATTCTTTAAAAAATAAAAAAAGGCTACAACATTTTGAATAACAGTGAATATAAGCCTGCACTCTTCACAGGCTTGTTAATCAGATTTTAATATTGCCAAGTTCAGTGGGAATGGTTTTTTTTGTAAGAGGTCTTGCCAAATAAAGAGGAAAGGAGGTATGGCCTTTCTCCCCCAAAGATAATATTCTCTTTTTTCACTTAGTTAGGGCTGACGCATGGGTATTGCCTTGACTTTGTACAAACTTTGTAACTAAAAGTGTCTCTTTTTACAAAATGTTACATTTAAGTTTTGCAAATTAAGTTTTCCATGGCCACTATATATTGAAGTGCTGGGGTTAAGTGTGTAGTAAGTATTACAAGCCACACCTACATGCACCCAATAAAAAGTGATGAGCTGTATTCTAGAGTGCATCTGTATTATGGGGAGGTGGCTCTCTCCTCAACGCCTGCTCTCCCAACCCAAGTCTAATGGTTTCTTTGGAAGAGATCATGCCAAATAAAGAGATGGTCTTTCTCCCCCAAAATATAATATTCTGTTTTTTCACTTAGTTAGGACTGACGTATGGACACTGCCTTGACGGGGAGCTTATGCATACATTGTATAAACTTTGTAACTAAAAGTGTCTCTTTTTACTCTCTTCAGTACATCTTGGAGCACATGGCAAACATGGCATCAGTTCTATCACTTCTAATCCCGATGGTCTCATCAGAATTTTGTAAAAGCATCTCCTGTACCACATCAATGCCCTGATCCGTAGGGATGACCATATATAAAGTGGAAACACCCATTTTAGCCAAGATGGTATTTGGAAGTAGAGGAGTGGCTTGTTTAATTTTACGTAGTAAATCACCCGTATTCCTAACATGGGTAACAACTTTCCAAACAATTGGCTAAAGATAAAAATCCACATAAATGGCCAAAGATTGAAGAACAGAGGTCCATGCGTTGACTGGGTCTTGTGAATTTTAGAGAGTGTGAAGAAATGTACATGTAGATTCAGAAATAAACTTTTGTGTGAGAGCAAATTGTAAAACAGAATCTACCTTTTGTTAAAAGCCAACAGTAGGATCTTTATCACATTTATGATACACCTCATTATCACTGAGTTGGCTTAAAATATGATTCCTCTATTGCACATAATCAAGGACAACCACCTGTCTGGGAATAAGAAGACCAGGGATCATTTAAGCTGAAAAGATAATCAAAGTTTATTTATAATTAACATGAGCTCTGTGGATTCTGTACTCAGAATGACAAGACAAAATTTATATACCCTCTGATGTACCAACTCTGTGTAAATGGTATGTAAAGGAGTATTTGGGAGTGATAGGGAGTACAATCTATGTGCAATTACCTGTTATGAGAAAAATAGGAGTGGCTGGAGGAGCACTCAGAAATAGCACTCCTAGGTACAAGAGAATATTAAACAGTACATATTATCTGAGAAGAACGCACTTCAGATGTTACACAGTTGATGGGCAACTTTAAACAGTTTCTAAAAGTGCCTGAGGGGCACTTTAAAACCGTCCTGTCCACTAAGGGGGCACAAATCTGCGGGCAAAGTTTGTCTGATATAACTTTCCCTCCACACGCCGCACCACCCTTGTCAGCTGGACATATAACCCGTTGACGGTTCTTAGCAAATTAATTTATTGCAGCCCTCTCTGTTTATGTAAGACTAGACATTAAGCCCGTTAAATTAACGGGCGCTAGAACTTGCCAGAGACAGTCCGTTGGGCACATGCGCAGTAGCGCAATCTCACGGACACAGGGACTGGACGCAGAGACACTTCAACTTTATAGGATAGGATTATATAGGATCCCTAGCTATATGCCAGGACCCAAAGATTGCCAGTCTGGGCCTGGATTAAATTTAATATATAGCAACTGCCCAATATACATTCTTTACAAACAATGGATTTAAATCTATGTATAAACTGAGTTGACTGAGTTGCTATTAACCTTTTCACTGCCAGCTAATTTGGCCAAGTTGGAACTTCTTTTGCCAGACCGTTCTTGAACATTTTTTGCTCTTTCACTTTAGGGGACTTTCCTGGGGGGGTCTTTTAGTTTACCCATGAAAACAAGATATTGTTTTTTTCAGGACAACCTAAGCTTTCAAAATATGCTAGAATTTCGTTGTCATTCCAGTCCTGTAAAAAGATATGGGCTTCTAAGTGTATAAAAAAAACAAAAAAAAAAACTTTCACATGATACAAACGCATATATCAGAAGCATAATTTATTTTATGCATGAGAACATGGCAGATTTGGAAAGTTCTATGTCTCCCGAACGCGCCAATACCAAATATATATAATTTTATGCATATTTCTTACTTCTATAGATCAAAAACTCCGAAGCAGTAAACTAACAAATTTCCAAAGCACCACTCCACAAAACTGCATACATCTGATTTCAAGGCTAAACATTCCACTAACAGTAGGTTTACCCAAAAAACTACCCCTTATTGGAAAGAACAGATTCTAACGAGTTCAAAATGGGTAAATATATATTTGTACTCCAAACTACCAATTTGCAATTCTTTCCTAAAGTTAGCAGTTTTTATAAAAATGTGTTACATTTTTTGAAAAATTACCTCAAAGTGTCCAGTCTACAGCATTGTATCTCCCACATATCATTATGACATTTCCAAAAATCAACTCGATATTGCAAATCTGAAGCATCGTATCTCACACATATCATTATATACCAAGATAAAATACCCTAAATATGAAAGCCCGTGGTCCGCTGAACAGTTTGATGCCCAATATGCATAGGTGCACCTAAATATGTGGAGTATAGGGGCCCCAGAATGAAGACACCCCACACGAGTTATCAGTTCTGGAATTCCAAATACTGCAAAATAAGCACATTTACAGCATTTTTCAAGGGGCAAAAGTACAAAACTGTATGTTCACCCCAGAAAACCATATGTTTTTAGAAAGTACACATTCTGAGGAATCTAATATGGGTATGCACGTCTTTCTACTCCAAAGTACCAATCCGCAAAGCTTTCCTACATTTCACAATTTTTATGACATTGCCGAAAATCACATCAATATTGCAACTCTGAAGCATCGTATCTCCCACATATCATTATATACCAAGAGAAAACACCCTAAATATGAAAGCCCAGGGTCCGCTGAACAGTTTGATGCCCAATATGCATAGGTACACGTAAGTATGTGGCATATAGGGACAAAGACACCCCATACGATGTATAAGTTCTGGAATTCCAAATACTGCAAAATCACCACATTTACAGCATTTTTCAAGGGGCAAAAGTACAAAAATTTATGTTCACCCCAGAAAACCATATGTTTTTGGAAAGTGCACATTCTGACGAATCTAAAATGGGTATGCACATCTTTCTACTCCAAAGTAAGCCGCAAAGCTTTCCTACATTTCGCAATTTTTAGGACATATACAAAAATCTCCTCAATACTCAAACTCTAAAGCATTGCATCTCCTACATATCATTATATACTAAGATAAAACTCCCTAAACATGAAAGTCTGGGGTCCGCTGAGTTTGATACCCAATATGCATAGGTGCACCTATGTATGTGGCGTATAGGGGCCCCAGAAAGAAGACACCCCATACGAGTTCTGTAATTCCAGATACTGCATAATCAGCACATATACAGCATTTTGCGACAGCCAAAGGTAGAAAAAACTAGGTTCACCGCAGAAAACCATATATTTTTGGAAAGTACACCTTCTGCCGAATAAAAATTTGCTATAACTGTCTTTCTACTCCAAACGTACATACTGCAAAGTAACACTAAAGGCAGTGGTTTTTATGATATTTCTGAAAATCTCCTAAAAATATTGCAGTTGGTCGCATTTATCTCACCCAATTTCTTATATACAATTAGAAAACACCATAAATATTGACGCCAAGGGTCTACTGAATAGTTTGATGCCCAATATGCATAGATATACCAAAGCAGGTGGGCACGTGCGGACCCCAAATGAAAATAGTGCTTAAGAATTTTCTCGGCTGTCAATTCGCCTTCTGTGAAGATAGCACTCTGACTCCATATAATGTGCCGTAAGACCCCCTAACAGTACAAAGACCCCCCAAAACCATATATTTTTGAAAAGTACACATTCTGCTGAATAATAATTTGCTATAACTGTCTTTCTACTCCAAACATACATACTGCAATACTATGCTAAAGGCAGTGGTTTTTATGACATTTCTGAAAATCGCCTAAAAATATTGCAGTTGGTCACATTTATCTCACCCAATTTCTTATATGCAATTAGAAAACACCATAAATATTGACACTAAGGGTCTACTAAACAGTTTGATTCCCAATATGCATAGATATACCAAAGCAGAGGGGCACGTGCGACCCCAAATGAAAATAGTGCATAAGAATTTTCTCGGCTGTCAATTCGCCTCCTGTAAACATAGCACTCTGACTGCATATAATGTGCCGTAAGACCCCCTAACAGTACAAATACCCCCCAAAACCATATATTTTTGGAAAATACACATTCTGACGAACACAGAATTGCTAAAAATGTGTTTCTACCCCAAATTATCAAAGTGTAAATGATGCTAAAAAATGACATAAGGAAAAACAATGCAAGCATAAAACTGCAATAAAAATCACAAAAAAGCAAATACAATTAGGAAAATCAACGAAATAAAATAACTGATCCGACAGCGTGGTTAGAGGTCAGAATGCTTGATCCAGTAGTCATGCTGTGAAATCTAAAGTTTTTAGGGAAATAACATAAGGGAAACTTAGAAAATGAACTAAAAAAAAAAAAAAAAACAAAGTGAAAAAAACCCTATAAGTGTGTGTTTGTGTATGCATGGATGTACAGCTCTAAAAAGTGTATAAATATGTGCATATATGTATTTGAGTATGTAAATATGTGCAAAAGTTTGAAAAATCAAAAAAAAAAAAAACTACTTTTACTAGTATGTGTACTGTGTATATGTAAATGCCTGTAAATACCTGTAAATAGCTGTAAATAAGTAAAAAAAGGGCACTTACCAACTCTAGATGAAGAGGAGTCCTTTTCAGTGCTGTAGGGTTGAGACACGCTGAGTCACTGCACCAGGAAGTGTGTGGGCGGAGCAGGAGCATGTGCTCTGCTGGTGCTTGCGACATGGAAGCTGCATCTCTCTGCGACCCTGGAGTAGAGGATCGCCGATCTTTTTCAGGTAAGCTCGTTGCCTAGGGGGTTCTGCTGCTAGCTGTTCCTCTCTGCACGCTGATTTTGCAGTGTGTGCAGAGAGAGAGAGCTGTTTTAGTAGTAAAGAACGTAGCTCCTACGTTCTTGGCACTTAATGCCTTTTTTCAAAAGAACGTAGGAGCTACGTTCTTGGCAGTTAAAAGGTTAAAGGCCGTTTTTGCCTGTATTCATTCTCTACACTACTTTCTAGAAACAATGTAACAGAGGTCAGCTGACTGGCACAACTGTAAGAGAACTGAAGTCTATAGAAGCAGCATAAAGGTTTTTGGCTAGAGGGGAGGAGAGAGAGAGGAGCGCTTGTCGGGCAGGGCCTCTATTGAGTCAAAAGTTGCTTGTGACTGGATTGAACCACGGGCACAGCCTCCCCCAATCCTGCGCCTGGTCAGGTATTCCTCCTCCCTACCCCCAGTGTTTGTGTAGTCCAGGCCCAGTGCGGTGTGCAGGCCCAAACGGGAAGGCGGTGCCTTTGCTTCCTCCTCCTACTTCCAGTGTGCGGGAGCTGAGAAGTTACTGTCCCATCTCGCGACGCAAAGTAAGAGTTCGCTGTGCAAACGTCATGCTCCCTTGGTTTATTGTCAGTTTCCTTTACAGAAAACAGCACGGGAGCCATGCTTTAGCGCTAAGCCCACTGCAGGGGCCACGGACCATTAAAAGAAGGCCCCGTCCTTAGTTAGACTGTGGCCGCCTCTGGTGAAAGATGGAATCGGCGGTGATCCGGTCGAGCGCGGATATCCTCCGCAAGAACCCGTAGCAGGACTTCGAGCTCGTCCAACGGGTTGGCAGCAGCACCTATGGGGATGTGTATCCTACGTCCAGTCCATGGGGCACATGCGCAGTAGCGCAATTCCACGGACACAGGGACTGGACGCAGAGACACTTGAAGATTATTATATAGGATATATATAGTATATTTTTCAATTTAAAAAATGGCTTGAATGACTTGTTAATTAAGATACAGTAGGAGAAGCATCCCTATAAGCAGGTTTAGAAAGTGCAGCACATCAGATGTGGGTATGTTATGTATAATAAGTCATCACCATGACATGTTTAATCATACAAAGCCTTTAGTAAGTAAATAGATGTATGATACACTGCTCCACCAACAACGCGTTTTGTGACATGTATGATGGGATGATGAATCAGCAGCAGCAGGGGCTGCCATACAGCAGAGCTTCTCTGCGACACCCTTTAATGGATCAGCCCCATGACTGCCCCGAGTGATAACTCTTTCTAATAATAACAGTGACCAGATCTGCCCTTACCTGCCAGAGCCAGCCCTGGCCCGGAAGTCAGGAGCGTGAAAGTAACATTCAGGTCGGACCACTGCCTGGAATTCGTATTCCCCCAAGCACGGGAATGGTTTGTTCCCCTACTGCTCTTTGGAGTTCTGCGGTCCCAGGAAGATTAGTCGCTGAGCCTGTGAATGCAGACTACCCAAGCACGTGACTCTGCGGCTCCGCCAATGAGAACAGGAGGCAAAATCAGCTGTACTCTGGATACAGAACAGGGAGGGACACCGGTGGGAGGATTTGTTGTGTCTATACAAACTGGGCAGCGCGTGTATATAGAAAGTTACACAGCACATGATGCCTTATTGAGGTTCAGCAGATATGGCAACCGTATGTCTCTACAGGATGTTCCTGCCTCTCCTTATTCCTCAATATTCCTTGTCCACAATTGAAGTTTTTGTTTTAGCGGAATGACACCGAGCTGTGCTCTGATAGGCTGCTGCCCAGAAAGGCGGTGACACGATGTGATAGGCTGGAATACTTGCCCTTGCCAATCCCACACATGCACAGTAGCGCAATCCCACGGACACAGGGACTGGACGCAGAGACACTTGGACTATTATTATATAGGATTGTTCCTATATACAGTATATACGGGTTTAAGGGACTCATAGTAATAAGCGTGTAAACACTGCAATAGACTTAGGCGTCTTAGGTGTGTTTGGAGGCTCCTAATTACTTTTTGCATGGAACGGAGTGGTAGCTACATTGGTATCAACTCTGAAATACTCGAAGTTTCATTGTTCTTTTAAAGAGGTGAATATCAATCATCAAATCAAGTGAATTAGTACATGTAGTGGGTACAAATAAGCTTTTAGCCAAAACTTAATTCAGGAGAGCCAAGATCACAAGAGCTCAAATTAATTACTACTTCCTTCGGAGGCACCCAATGTTTGCAGCACAGTCTGTAACCCCCCCCCCCAGTCTCCCACATATTTATATATGTGCCAAAATGAGCATAATATATATTTCGTTTACAAGAGCAGGGGCTACATTGGACCCCATACTGGTCCCAATTATTGGAATATAGTAAGAAAGCTCAAATGTAGTTGAGGGTAGTTTTAAGTGGATGTCCACCTTTACAAGACATGCTATTAAATAACCATTTTCTTCATAAAAACATATTTTTGTAATTTACTATCAATGAAAAAATGCATTGTTTGAAAGTTAGAGTATCACAGCCTTACACATTTTGGAACATTGCTGCATGATTAAACAGCAGGGATGGGCGAATTTGACCCGTTTCGCCAAAAATTCGCCGCCGGCGAAATGTTGCAGACACCCATTAAAGTCTATGGGCGTCAAAAAAATTTGTCACGCGGCGAAATTATTTTGTCGCGCGTTTTTTTTTACTCATGTCTCCATACAAGTCTATGGGCGTCATTTTTTCGGCGAAACGAGGCAAAAAAATTCGCCCATCCCTATTAAACAGTGTACAAGCGTTTCCTTTCATGGTCATTTGATACAAGTGATCTGGCTAAATTGCCTCTAATGGTAGCAGCCAATCGGATCAAATGCATGTAAATGAACATGAAGAGGAAGAATTGGGCTGCAGACTCTACAAGATCATGACTAAGCCAGGGTGTTGGCGATCCCTGCTGAGTGGGAGGAGTGGGCATCTGTGGGTTTGCAGAAATGCTGTGTAACAAGATATCTAATGTAAAAACTATGCATATTTTTTAATGACAATAAATTGCAAATATGCAAATACGTATGTTTTATATGAAGAAAGGCTAACATCCCATTTAACATATCAAAAAGTTCAAGGAGAAATAAATTCTGTGTTGGCCTGTGTATTTTTAGGGTAAAGTTTAAAAATTTTTTTAAAAAAATGCAAATACGTATGTTTTATATGAAGAAAGGCTAACATCCCATTTAACATATAAAAAAGTTCAAGGAGAAATAAATTCTGTATTGGCCTGTGTATTTTTAGGGTAAAGTTTAAAACATTTTTGTTTTGTTTCAACTCCAAGGTCAGTTGAAATGAAGGTACATAGTGAAGATACATCATGTTGGGGGGTAGACAGTAGTTTACATATATGACTAAAGGTTGTAGAATAGAGAATCTAAAACTTGCTTTAGGTAGGGTGTACAGAATGGTTCAAACAAGTGGTTTTGTGTGAGAAAGGTTAATGTTTATTCAGAAATAACAAAGGTCTACAGGTATGGGACCTGTTATCCAGAATGCTTTGGACCTGTGATTTTCCAGATAAGGGATCAAGTTTTCAAAGTGATTTTTTAGTCAATGTAGAAGTCAATGGCAGAGGTCCCATGAACCGTTTGAAGAAGTTAATAGCCTTCATTATGTTTGAGGTTCTTTTGGTGGGTTTCTCTCGAGAAAAAGGTGTTTTCGGGTTGTTAAACATGAAGTTGCTGATTCAAGTTTGTTGCATTTAAGTTTTTTCTTAAATAAGAAACCATTCGAGTTGAGAGTTCATTTGAGGTTTTAATAAGTTTACATAACTCTAAAATTTGATAAATAAACCCCAAATGTTTTGAACTTGACCTGTTGAGCGCACTGCTGGTTATTAATATTTTGAGCTTTAACTTGCACAAAGACATTGATTTTTGTGGAAACTGGGAGTCCACCTCTATGCTTGTTTTTACATGCTGGAGTAGGGTTCAACATCTTAAAGGTTGAAATTACCTCAGAAATCACCTGCAGTACTAAACATTCAGTCAAGAACAACATAGTTCTAAATGTGAAAATAACACCCAAGCAGGAAAAATAGGAGGGAAATCCATCATATATGCCTGGAAGATAAGAGCTGAATAGCTAAGGTAGTAGTGAAAGAACTGTGTTGGCTGTTTCTGCATGCACAGAAATATGTATATTGAACTGAGATGGCTGTCAAGATAATTAAAATACATAAATATAAAATACAAAAACATTACAATAAAAAGACACATTTATTGGTTTTAAAATAAAACTTTAAATGGTAGAACAATTTTTTTGCAAAGCAAGCTGTAAATATGATTACACAAAAATCATGACCATATTCCTTTAAAGGGATACTGTCATGGGAAAAATTTTTTTTCAAAATGAATCAGTTAATAGTGATGCTCCAGCAGAATTCTGCACTGAAATCCATTTCTCAAATGAGCAAACAGATTTTTTTATATTCAATTTTTAAATCTGACATGGGGCTAGACATTTTGTCAATTTCCCAGCTGCCCCTGGTCATGTGACTTGTGCCTGCACTTTAGGAGAGAAATGCTTTCTGGCAGGCTGCTGTTTTTCCTTCTCAATGTAATTGAATGTGTCTCAGTGGGACATGGGTTTTTACTACCGAGTGCTGTTCTTAGATCTACCAGGCAGCTGTTATCTTGTGTTAGGGAGCTGCTATCTGGTTACCTTCCCATTGTTCTTTTGTTTGGCTGCTGGGGGGGAAAAGGGAGGGGGGTGATATCACTCCAACTTGCAGTACAGCAGTAAAGAGTGATTGAAGTTTAACAAAGCAGAAGTCACATGACCAGGGGCAGCTGGGAAATTGACAATATGTCTAGCCCCATGTCAGATTTCAAAATTGAATGAGTGCAGAGGAATCTTGTATTTGTCTATATATATTGTGTGGTCACACCCTCATTGCACCCCCGCCTAGTGATTTTAAAAACTAGTGGTGAGCACAACTTTCCCTTGTTTGTTATATATATATATATATATATATATATATATATATATATATATATATATATATATATATATATATATATATATATATATATATATATATATATATATATATATATAAATAAATGATGAAGGATCCGCACTCTCATTTTCAAAGTATAACAACTTTTATTTATCGCATTACAATCCGACGTTTCGGTCCCTCCTGGGGACCTTTCTCAAGGATCCTCCTGGGGACCCTTGAGAAAGGTCCCCAGGAGGGACCGAAACGTCGGATTGTAATGCGATAAATAAAAGTTGTTATACTTTGAAAATGAGAGTGCGGATCCTTCATCATTTATGCTACAAATATTGATCAAGCACCTCCAATCAACTACTGTCAGAGGTGCGGGCACTCCAAGAAATTATTATCAGGAATATCTTATTTCAGTCCTTCTGAAGTGGTGTCAGTGGGAGCTTATCTTGATACCTGCCTATTGTTCAATTGACAGGCTCAGCAGACAAGGCTCAATTTACATTACAGCAGCTTGTAGGAGGGAGGGGTAATGACATCACTCCAACTTGCAGTGCAGCAGTAAAGTGTGACTGAAGTTTATCAGAGTACAAGTCACATGACCTGAGGACAGCTGGGAAATGTCAAAATGTCTAGCCCCATAGCAAATTTTAAAATTAGATATAAAAAAATCCATTTCTTGTTTTGAAAAACGGATTTCAATACAGGATTCTGCTGTAATAGCACTATTAACTGATACATTTTGTAAAAAACATGTTTTTCCCATGACAGTATCCCTTTAATGATTCAAGTAAATATGCAAGTGCATGTAATTTTGAAACAGGGTTTTTTTGTTACAAAGTTAAGATCATAATATTGATAAGCCACCATACCACGTCAAGGTAAAACCCCACATGGTGGTCCTTAACTTATTTACCTCTAATCATAGTAAAAAAGGAATTTTACCTCTCTGTTTAGTAACAATTCTTTGTGTAAACATCTCCTGTGCCTTGGTTTCAAACTGGAGGATTTAGCACACAGTTTGAAACCAAGGCACAGGAGATGTTTACATAAAGAATTGTTATATATATTTTCCAACAAGGGGTACTTTATTTATTATAATACACAAGTTTTAGCGAGTCATGTGACCAAAATGACATCACTACTCACCGTTCATAACTGATGACATCACTAGTCACTGTTTATAAGGATATAATTTACAAAATATTCATGGCTTTTGTGTATTATGAATATATATTGTTTTACAATACGAAAATTATGATGTTGTATGATTATACAAAAAAAGCAGGATAGAATTATCCTTTAGGGGCGGTGGCAGACATGGCTACTGTGGGAGATTAATCGTCCGAAGAAGAAGCGATTTGTTGCTCCCCCAGTAGCCAGGTCTGCCACCACCCTAAAACTGAGAAAACATTACCTTACCAAATAATCAAGAAAATCTGCATTGTTTTGAAATTCTTGTGCAATCAAGTCATCTTTTTTCTGTGTAAATAAAAAAAATAAAAGAAACTGGTAAAATTACTTAATCTTCAACAGATAAATCCTACTCACAGTGATTTAGTGATTTTCTGCTATAACTGTGTTTTCTGCATACACATTGTGAATATTCCATTGTCATTTTCTCATAGGTCTACCAACAGGAATTAGATCACTGGGCTGCCCAAACTATTTTCTATCCATCTCAAGTCATTTGTACAATTAGCATTTAGATTATAATTTTATTTGCATGAAACCATGCATGTCTTTTAGACAATTCAGGTTTTTTTTTTTTACTCCACTTCAAGATATTGTTACATTTTTCTCTTTTGACAAAACACAGACAAGTCATCACCTGGCTTCTATACAAAAGGGTTAATAACAGGATGCCAATCTGCTCAATGTTAGTAAAACCCTAGAGCAGTGCAGCTCAACTTCTGTGGTACATAAGGCCGGAATTTTTCTGATAATGGAAGCCAGTGTTGAACACTGCCTCTCTTTAAAGGAACAGTTCAGTGTGAAAATAAAAACTGTGTAAATAGATAGGCTGTGCAAAATAAAAAATGTTTCTAATATAGTTAGTTAGCCAGAAATGTAAACTATAAAGGCTGGAGTGAACAGATGTCTAATAAAACAGCCAGAATCATACTTCCTGCTTTTCAGCTCTATAACTGTGAGCTAGTCAGCGACTTGAAGGGGGGCCACATGGTACATTTCTGTTCAGTGAGTTTGCAATTGATTCTCAGCATTCAGCTCAGATTCAAAAGCAACAGAAATGACCCATGTGCCCCCCCCCTCAAGTCTCTGATTGGTTACTGCCTGGTAACCACGGTAACCAGTCAGTGTAAACCAAGAGAGTCGAAAAGCAGGAAGTAGTGATCTGACTGGCATAAATACGCCAATGAAACCACACGCGCATGATAATATGCGTTTTTCAGCCTGAAGTTTTCTTTTCCCAACACGCATTTCTGTTTTTTCCCCCACAATTCCACTCAGAAGAATTTTAGTAAACTTTTATTTGACTGATTGTCAATACGCAATATAATTACATCACCGGCATACAATGCCTTAAATATATATTTCAGCAAAGTGTATTTCCAAACCCTTGGTTTCCTTGGCGTATCTGCTAAAAAACGCAAATACTGGCGTCTTGTGGCGGCTATAGGCTAACAAGCGACCCGTGGGAATTGCTATAATGTGTATTCCATTATTTTCAATAGGGCTTAATTTTTCTGCTTATTTACACTCGGCTGTATGTTTTTAAAAACTCACGTAAAAATGCCACGTGTGACCTTGCGCTAACCAAACCTATGTTATTACAAGTTAAGACCATACCCACATTAAAGGAATAGTTCAGTGTGAAAATAAAAACTGTGTAAATAGATAGGCTGTGCAAAATAAAAAATGTTTCTAATATAGTTAGTTAGCCAAAAATGTAATATATAAAGGCTAGGAGTGAACAGATGTCTAATAAAACAGCCATAATCCAACTTCCTGCTTTTCAGCTCTATAAATCTGAGCTAGTCAGCGACTTGAAGGGGGGCCACATGGTACATTTCAGTGAGTTTGCAATTGATCCTCAGCATTCAGCTCAGATTCAAAAGCAACAGATATGACTCATGTGCCCCCCCCCCTCAAGTCTCTGATTGGTTACTGCCTGGTAACCAGTCAGTGTAAACCAAGAGAGCTGAAAAGTAGTGTTCTGACTGACATGTTATACATCAAATCACTCCAGCCTTTATACATTACATTTTTGGTTAACTAACTATATTAGAAACATTTTTTTTATTTTGCACAGCCTATTTACCCAGTTTTTATTTTTACACTGAACAATTCCTTTAATGGTTGTAGCACACAAAAAACAAATGGTTGGTGTTCACTGTAGGGATGTCACCTATCACTGCACATATGTGCAGATGAAGCTCCTGACAATGTGGAAAAAACAAAGGGCATATTAGGCAGAGTGGCACTTTTACACTGGTGGAGAAAAAGACATGTGGCATTTGCCACTATGGAAGGAATCAGCTACCTGAAATGAGTAACTTTGTCTCTTTTCTGCTACACTGTTCAGCTTTATGTTTATGGCAAACTTAAATGTAGAAGAACTGTCCCACATTTTAGCCAATATTGAAATGCCCAAGTCTACCCATGCCAACTTCTTCTGACAGTAACGGAAACAGCCTGCACTATAAATTCAGGTGGTTATTGATCAATATGCTAAAAACCTCAGGGCGTTTTTTGTGTCACATGAAATACAACGATAGAGAAAAAAAAAAGTATACCACTAGCCTCAATCAGCTGGTGCAGTATACAGCTGTAAATAATGGAAAAGTGACTCCCAACAATGTCAGAGAGACCCTCCAACCAGAGGGACAGTGAGACCCATTAACTAAAAACATTGCAGGAAGTAGTGTTCTGGCTATTATGTTAGACATCCAGTCACTCCAGCCTTTATAGATTATATTTTTGGCTAACAATATATCAGAAACATTTGTTTTCTTTCGCACAACCTATTTACCCAGTTTTTATTTTTATTCTGAACAATTCCTGACAACTGACATAGTGACTGCAACTAACTAATGGCAGTCATTCACAGCACAGTCACAATGATCCATGTCTCTAATGGAGCTGGTTTGGTATGAACTATCAGTACAATACATGTAGGGGCAGATTTATCAAAGGTCGAGGTGAATATTCGAATGAAATAAATTAGAATTTCGAGATATTTTTTGTGAACTTCGACTAGGGAATAGTCCAAATTCGATTCTAAAACAAAAATAGAAAATTTGATTATTGAAATTTATCATGTAATGTCTCTTTAACAATTCAACTTCGACCATTTGCCATCTAAAACCTGACGAATTACTGTTTTAGTATATGGGGGACCTCCTAGAACCCATTTGGAGTCAATTGGTGGACTTTGAAAAAGTTTTTTTTGGTAAAAACTTTGAATCGAATATGCTATTCCTTCGATTTGTACGATTTGAATTCGGCCAAATACAACCTATTCGATTGAAAAACTGACCTATTCGACCAAAAGAAAACCAACTTAATTTTGGTTGGTCTTTTTGAATTCAAATTTTCAACTTTTTTTCAATTCGAAATGCAACCCTTGATAAATATGCCCCTTAATGTCTCACAATGGTCCCAGTAATCTATGGTTCAGCCCCCCCCCCCACACTAGCACAGTGGGACAATTAGTGTTTGACACAGCAACCCCATTTAAGTACTTTACTACTGTATATAGCATACATGCTTTGCCCCAAGAAAATTAGAATACTGCAATCACTAAACCCTTTTATTTCGCAGGCACTTTCACATTTACGGTTCTTGCACCCAAATAGTTTTATCAGCGTACACAGGTAATCCTAAAACCCTTTTCAAATGCTTACATCTAATGCAAAATTACCAATTTCTCATTGCCACCTATGGGATTGACCAGACAGAAGCACCGTAGTTCACATCATAGCAATTTGAATGAAAAAGATGGGACATGGCTTCCTACAAGCATATGAATTGTTTTGTGCCTGCTGTTTCTGCAAACACAGGATCGTACAATATAAGTTTAAATGGCTACTTGCATATTATTACTAAACATGGTCTCTGTGTTCTTGCTGTTTGCAGACCCACTGGTTCATGGAAGGAACTGTTTGGGAAGGGAATATGGATGTCTGTCCAGACTGCCAATATACTATAAGGTGTTCCTCCTTTTTTCAGCAACCTCCATTTGCTCTGCAGAAACATATTAGGTTCAGATGGTGTGCTTCTATTTTAAGTGCACATGCTGTGTGAGGTAGCAATATACTGGGTTCTGCTCTGCAGAAATATGTTGGGTTCAGGCCATGCACTTTTCTATTCTAAGTATAGTGGAAACAGAACAAAGTTGCACCAAACTGAAAGGCCCTTATTTTTTGATGTGTTGAGTGGGACCTTGCCTCTGTAGCCACCCTGTCTTGAGTGGGCCTATAGATAGTTGAAGCATTTTATGCAGAGTTGATTCCCACAACTCCCCAGTCATTTCTTCAAGAATTGTAGGCCCGAGGACATGACCCACAAGACAGACCCAGTGCTGGCTTGTCAGCATTTACAGTGTAAAAGTTGGGTGCCCAGTAAAATGAAACATGTAGGTAAGTGTATCTAGTATAGGTCAATCTAAAAACAACTGGACTTGCTGAGTAATCAATGAAGACGTTTCACTACTCATCCAAGCAGCTTCTTCAGTTCAACTGACTGGTGTGGGAAGTTCTCGTCATATAAACTCTTCCACTAATCCATTTACAATGGCACATTGTAACTCTTCAAAGAGGTGACATCTGAAGAAACTCACAGAGGTGTTGATTCTGTGTAGTTGTGATAGGATTATCCAATGTGTCATGCAACTCCTAGATACAGCTGTTACTTGTGAGAGTTGCATGAATGGATATGTGAAGTGTTCTGAATCCGCCGGGGTACAGATGTTAGAACAGCATTGTATGTATGGCTCAGCACAGGAGGGAGAACTCTACAGGGCAAAACTCAGCTGTCTTTCTACACTTAAAAGACAAGGGACACTCCTTTGAAGACAGCAAGGTCCAAATCTTGGATAAAGAAGACCGCTGGTTTGAACGAGGCGTGAAAGAGGCGATTCATGTCAAGGTGGAGAGACCATCTCTGAACAGAGGTGGGGGCCTTCGACACCACCTGTCTGCTACATACAATGCTGAAAAAGAAAGACTTACACTCGCACACCCTGGCCGTCCAGACTTCAGCGACTCCCAGGTGCTCGATGTCAGAGGGAATAGGCAACCTCAAAAACAGCGTAAAAACAGGACACACCGGCACAGCATGGGTAAGTTCAGCAGGTTAAACCTTGCTCGTTTATTGCGGATGCATCCGCAATAAACGAGCAAGGTTTAACCTGCTGAACTTACCCATGCTGTGCCGGTGTGTCCTGTTTTTACATACAATGCTGAACCCTATAGTGTACAGTGACTCCCAGAAAAAAAGCAAAAAATTGTAGAGTGATCACAAGCATATACATGTATATTAAACACCAAGAAAAATAGTACAGTTACCTAAAGGCCCAACATAGTACAGTGATCACCATAGTATAAAACAAAACAGCATGTTAATAATGAATCTGAGTGAAGAAAACAGCATACCATCACCAAAGATGCATAATTGCATTTAAAGCATACAATTATGCTGTAAATGTTTATGAACTAAGTATGGCTCAATTTATAATCAGCACATTTTTATGCATGTACAGTAGGTACTGTATACAGTTAAATGCTAAATTTGGGCACCCATTGACAAATTACATATTTAGTTTAAGTGAAAAGTAGGAAACAACTACTGCTGTAATCAGTGTGCTTTATAAAAACATATTACAAATGTTAACTCACAGTTACATTTTAAAGTAATAATAGTTGCATTTGGAAAAGTTAGGATAACCTTCTACTTGAACACTGTTTTTGCAAAATCCTTGAGCCTAATTACCACATGCAGAAATGTCTGAGTAAAACACACACACTTGCACAATCATGACCTGCATGGAAGAGTCATCAGAAGGAAAGGTTCACCTGTGACTTTAGACCAACATTCTGAGGTACGCAAAACAGCACTAAGACAAACAAGAGGCCTTTTGGAAACAAGTGATGAAGTAAAAATTTAACTCTGGCCACAATCAAATGGTTAGTTTGGAGAAAAAGAGGAGCAATATGTTAAACATAGGGTGGATTCATTTTGCTTTGGGGATGTATGGCAGCCAGTGGCACAAGAAACAATCTACATAAAGAGAAAATAACGGATTCCACTAAATTATGAATGCCATTGTGAAACAGTATTTGCTCCTATTTTTTAACATTTGTGAAATAAAATGTATGTGTACATTAACATATTGTTGATGTCTGCAGTAGTTATTTGCTACTTTTCACATACAAATTTAACTAAACATATAATTTGGCAAGGGGTACCCAAATGATTGCTTTCAACTGATATTTGATTTCCCCGATGTGTAAGTGTTATTGCTGCAAATCATACTTGAGAACCTTTTTCAGATTTGTTCTTACATGTAATAAAACAGAGTTCTTACCTTTATGTCCATATAACTTATATTTCAATTACCTTTTCATTTTTCTTTTCACCTTTATTATTCTACAATACAAAGAAAAGAGTGGATAAATAAGCATCACTTTTAGAGCAATATCAAAATACCCTTGAACTGAAATTTCTTTTTTAGCTTGAAGAGAGAATTCTGGAAATTACGCATTTCTAAAAAAGCTAATAGAATTCAGATTGGAACTTATTTATTATTTAAAAAAAGCATAATTTAATCAGATTGGGGACAAACATGAAAGCAATTGAGCAAAAATCAGAATCATATGGTTCTTTCAGCCTCTATCTCTGAAAATCAGATCTTTGCCGGAAAAGTTCGAAAGTCGGCTTTTTGGGCTAATTCCAGCACAGACCAAAGAAAATTCCAAATAGGATAGGGACCTCTTCCATTGACTTACAATTAGGTCCATAAATCTTTGGACAGAGACAACTTTTTTCTAATTTTGGTTCTGTACATTACCACAATGCATTTTAAATGAAACAACTCAAATGCAGTTAAACTGCAGACTTTCAACTTTAATTCAGTGGGCTGAACAAAAAGTTGCATAAAAATGTAATTTCATTGAACAAATTAAAAAACTAAAAAGTTCTTTTCTAATACTTGGTTGAAAACCCTTTGCTGGCAATGACAGCCTGAAGTCTTGAATGTCACCAGATTCTGGGTTTCCTCCTTTTTAATGCTCTGCCAGGCCTTTACTGCAGTGGCTTTCAGTTGCTGTTTATTTTTGGGCCTTTCTGTCTGAAGTTTAGTCTTCAACAAGTGAAATGCATGCTCAATTGGGTTTAGATCAGGTGACCGACTTGGCCATTCAAGAACATTCCACTTCTTTGCTTTAATAAACTCCTGGGTTGCTTTGGCTGTATGTTTTGTGTCATTATGAAACGTCTCCCAATAAATTTGACAGCATTTAACTGGATTTGAGCAGATAGCATGTCTCTGAACACCTCAGAATTCATTCGGCTGCATCTGTCCTGTGTCACATCATCGATAAACAGTGTCCCAGTGCCACTGGCAGCCATGCACACCCAAGCCATCACACTGCTTCCGCCATGTTTTATAGATGATCTAGTATGCTTTGGATCATGAGCTGTCCAATCTAGCCTTTTTATTCTTGATACTTAGGAGTGGCTTGCACCTTGCAGTGCACCCTCTGTATTTACTTTCATGTAGTCTTCTCTTTATGGTAGACTTGGATATCGATATGCCTACCTCCTGGAGAGTGTTGTTCACTTGTTTAGCTGTTGTGAAGGGGTTTCACTTCACCATGGAAATGATTCTGCGATTATCCACCACTGTTGTCTTCTGTGGACGTCCAGGTCTTTTTCAGTTGCTGAGTTCACCAGTGCTTTCTTTCTTTGTCAGGTTGTACCAAACTGTAGATTTTGCCACTACTAATAATGTAGCAATTTCTCGGATGGGTTTTTTCTGTTTTTGCAGCTTAAGGATGACTTGTTTCACCTGCATGGAGAGCTCCTTTGACCGCATGTTGTCTGTTCACAGCAAAATTGCCACATACAAGCACCCCCCCCTCAAATCAACTCCAGGGCCTAATTGATAATGACATAACGAAGGAATTGCCTAAACCTGTCCATGAAATAACCTTTGAGTCAATTGTCCAATTACTTTTGAGTCCCTGAAATAAGTGATTGTGCTAAAAAAAAAAAAAAAAAAAAAAAAAAAAAGGCTTTAGTTCCTCACATTTTTCTGCAATCTTTTTGTTCAACCCACTGAATTAAAGCTGAATGTCTGCAGTTCAACTGCATCATTGTGGTAATGTACAGAACCAAAATTAGAAAAAAGGTGTCTCTGTCCAAAGATTTATGGACCCTAACTGTCCATGTTCTCCATGGCCTGCTTGGTTTTCCACAAGTTCTCTAATATCACAAAAACCATAAGGATATTTAAGGGCAAAGTCATTAAGGGTAGAAGTCAAATTCGACTAGGGAATTATCCAAACTCAATTCGAATTTTTAAAAAAATTTGAATTCTATTTTCAAGATTTATCAAAGTCTGGCCCTTTAAGAATTCAAATTCGACTATTGCCACCAAAACCTGCTGAATTCATGTATAAGTTAATGGCAGATGTCCAGTGACCAATTTGAAGCCTTCCTGACATTTGAGTTTTTTTTGTAGAAAAAAACTCGATTTGAGTTTGGTTGAATTCGAATCGAATTCGAGTTTTCGGGGCAGTAAAATTCATCCGAGATTTACATATTAGATTTTTGAAATAATCGAATTTCGAGTAAACTCAAATTCATGTGAGTTAAAACAAACAAACCATGAATTCAAAATTCGACCCTTGATAAATGTGCCTCCCAGTGTTTTTAATTATAAGCTCCACTGGGGCAGGGTCTGATGTGAATAATGTGTATAATCTCTGTAATTTACTAACGGATGCACTATATGAAAATAGGATAACAGATTTATTGTAATTGCTTGTCTTTTAATTTAGTCTCTTACCTGTTCATCCTCCATTCTGACTTCCAATTTGTTTCTTGTTTGCTGGTAACAAAATGCAGAAAATAAAAATAAAGACCAATTGCAGATACTCTTAGAATACCATTGTCTGCATAATATTTAGGGGATTATTTATTAAACTGCGAAAGTTATCTGGTCTGGCTTTTTGGGACAAAACTCAAACCATGTTTTTTTTTTTAAACTGAAATTCTTTGAAATGTATTAAAGCCCAATGCTGCAAAAAGCCCAATGCTGCAAAAAGCCCAAATCCGAAACTCCACAATCTCAGACCTGCTGAGGTTGTGTATAAGTCAATGACAGAGGTTCCTATCCTAATTGTAAGTTATCTTGGTCTGCGCTGGGTTTTAAAAAACTCAAAAAAATCATACGATTCGGGAAAGAAGCCATAAAAAAACATACAAACGATGGATGATTTTTTCAGGGTAAATTGGGTATGAGAGTTTGGTTGTTGTTTTTTTATTTAAATAATGAGATAAATTTGGATTTTAGTAAATAACCCCCTAAAAAGTTAATTTGCTGCCCCTTAAACAACAATGCTGTCATAAATTACAGTATATCTTATTTACATATTCTCGGAACATGGTAGACTATCTACTCCCTTCCAGAAAGGGAATCAAGAGTTGACCCCAGAAAGACATACAGTATTTCTGCATTAATTAAAGGGTTGCCTTATCTTAACATTAATTTCCAATAGCTTTATATAACCTAAAAACACACACATTTTTACATCATTTAAACCATATACACACTGTGGCCCCCAAGCATTTCATGACAGACCTAGTGGTAACCTCTCAATCATTCTGCGCTGTAAGAAACAGTCCCTCCTCTTCAGACAGTCATGCTTTATATAGTATGGGACCCCACTGCAAATGAGTTTCCAAGGATGCACTAATTTCCTCTATTTACATACCCCTTTTGCACACCTTTTCCAGTTAGTACCGCAGATTTTTATAGTGCTGCTATTTAAGTTATTTAGCTACAATAAGGCTCATTTACAAACACTTCCAGAATAGCTGCTTGCAAAAATGGACACAAAGTTCTGTGTGTATCAATGTCATTCGTAAATGCTACTTGTGCCTAAATACTCTCCTTGTACTTCCCTGTACTTAGCCTATGACGAAGTGTTTGTAACATGAAAAACGTGGCTGTGAACACAATAAATCTTTTTTACTCAGCTTGAACAACCTGGTGGAAGATTGCCTTTATTCTGAGTGCCTGCTCCACTGATATTTTCGGTGCTTCTCGGTACGTATGCTGAGAGCCAATGTGCCCACCCAGCCTTTTTTGATGAATAGCACACAAGTGTGTCTACGGACGCTAGGAATCCTAGAATTACCCTTGACTTGTGGGAATGCCAGAGTTCCCATAGCAATTGCTGCAACTAACTTGCTCCAAGCAAACCACATGCGAATGCAACTATTAATAATGGTTGCAACACCACTGCCACAGTCAAAATGCTCAAGTTGCACCCCTTTCATTGCAATGTGCAGGTTATAACTAGAATGCATTCTGAATTGATTTGAATGCATTAGGAGCAATTGCAATGTGCTCAACTCAGCTTGTGGCTGCAATACCAATGACGCTGCATCTTGGGGAAAATACATAGTGAAATGCATCCATGAATGTAACTTTGCATACTATGCTTTATTCGCAAATGAAAAATATAATTTTTATCTATTCATGCTACTTATTTAACTCTTTTTCACCATTCTCGATGTACTGTTTGTACCAGTGATGAGGCAGCAGCCATTTTCTCAGATTGTCTATGAAGATTATCATTCATCCAGGTCATAATATACAGTATCTTGTAGAAATAAGTCTAAAGTAATTTTTGCTTCACCACTCGGGCGAGAGTAGGAAATTCTCCGGTCTGTGATTGTACCACCCTTAAGAGTTTAAATGCAGGGAAAGTCCCGCATGGATTTTCTATGTTTTTTAAGTTATTTGTACATGTTATGCTATTGAAAGCAGGGTTTGCCTGACCCTTATTATTCTCTGCCCTGATGGCTAAGACTTGATACAATGTAAGATAAAACCATCTTAACAGACCTGTCTTCGCTGTGGAACTAAGACTTTTCACAAGTGAAAAGGCAAGTAACAAAATGCCATTCGGTTAAGGAAAAACATATAGTTGTATAATGATCACATGAATAAATGTACATCGCAGGGTTCAATAAGGGAGGTTTGAAAGGTACTGCTGGCAATTGGTGTCAAGTTTTTATACTCCATAAAACCCCAAATATAAATAGTGAACATAAAATCCCAAATATAAAGAGCGAACAGGAAATTGAAACAACTCTTAAAAGTGATCACAGATTGCCTTCTCCTAAATAAAAATTGTGACTTTTGTTTAACTTGTTCATTAATGACTTAGGGGAAGGTATTGCAAGTAATGTATCAGTGTTTGCAGATGATACTAAACTATGCAGCCCAATTAATTACATCAAGGATGCAGCATCCTTGCAACAGGATCTTGACAAACTGGCAATCTGGGCAGCTGAGTGGCTAATGAGATTCAATGTTGATAAAAGTCATGCAATGCCAGTCAGCAATATCAAGGACAAATAAGGTCTTGAGCTGTATTAAAAGGTGCGTCAATTCAAGGCAGGAAGGGGTCATTCTTCCACCATATAGAGCACTGGTAAGGCCCCATCTAGAATAAGCTGTACCGTTTTGGTCCCCAGTGCTCAACCAGGACATTAGTGAGCTAAAGAGGGTACAGAGAAGGGCAACTAAGCTGGTAAAAGGTATGGAAAATCTTAGCTATGACGAAAGACTGGCCAAATTGGGGTTGATCACGCTGGAGAAGAGGTGCTTAAGGGGTGATATGATAACTATGTATAAATACACAAGGGGATCATATAATAATCTCTCTAATGCAGGGGTGTCCAAAACTTTTTGCAAAGAGGGCCAGATTTGGTGAGCTGAAAATGTGTGGGGGGCGACCATTCAGCCTAACATTCTTTGAACCATTAACATAATTTAACTCATTTAAACAAGGAATCGCCTAGCCGTAGCAGTAATATTTGGGCACATTAGTGAAATGATCTGCTGCCTGTGTGCTGAAGGTGTTCGCAATAGACTAGGCAAGGCAATTCCTGATTGCACTGTTCTGGCGGGCCGCACTATTGTTAATTTCATGATGGAGGCTGAGGGTCGGTGTAAATTTGAAGACAGGCCACATTTGGCCCCCGGGCCGCACTTTGGACATGCCTGCTCGAAAGCTTTGTTTACTAGTAGGTCTTTCCAGCTGACGCAAGGTCACCCATTCCAATTAGAAAAAAGGAGATTCCATCTAAATATTCGGAAGGGGTTTTCTCCATTGTCGGCTTGGGGGACACAGGATACAGTGGGGTATAGCTGGTATCATTAGGATGCAGGAACTAGCTCCTCTTCCACTGGCTATACCCCTGCAGGGGAGGAGCCCTATTCAGTTTTAGTGGTGTCCTCAGGAAGTGAGAAAGTATTTTTTCTGCATCTTTTTTTAAAGTATACTACTGGGGATAGCAGCACACCTACACTGAGTAGGCTGTTGTTCTGACTACTTTCAACGAAGGATCTGACTTGGGGTCACAGGGTGCCTGTAGCACAGACCATCCAGCCACTTCACTCTCTCCTTCTCTTAACAGAAGTAGAGAGGGCTGGCCAGCCAGTTCCGGCCCGAAAGAGAGAGAGCGAGAAGCCACATGAGTGGGATACACCCAAGAGACAGTTTCAAGCAAACTGCAGGCTCCTTAAACGGTATCCTTTCCAAACAGAGGTTACTGAAAAATCAGCAGTGGACGCTCCAGTCTCAAGACTTTCCAGGAACACAGCCCTGCCAGTCCCTGATGCATCTTCCTTCAAGGACCACATGGACAAAAAGATGGAGGGTCTGCTCCGCTCTCTGGTCTCGGCATAGAGCACATCCCTTCGCCCAGTCTTAGCCACAGCCTGGGTAAGCAGAGCTATCCAGTCATGGTCAGGCTCATCACTCCAAGCAATTCTCTCTGGAGCCCCACGCAATGAGCTTTCCCAATGGCCAGCTCAAATTGAAGAGGCAAACAATTACATTTGCAAAGCTTCTCTGGATGCTGCCCAAGTAATCATCAGAACTTCAGCACTGTCGGCAGAGCCCCGTAGGGCACTCTGGATGAAATTGTGGTCAGCAGACCATTAACTTCCATTCCATTCAAGGGTAAGCTACTCTTTGGTCCTGAACTCGACAAAATTATTTGTTAATTGCTACCACAACCAAAGGCACACACTTCCTTTCGAAGGGGAAAGATTTTTCGTCCCTCCCAGAGCAAAAGTTCAAGACTTTCTCCAACTCAGCAGACTTTCTCAGGCAGAGGGAGCTTTGGAGGTAGACCCAGATCCACCTGGCAAAACCGCAAACCATCCTCCAGACCAGCAGATAAATCCACCTCGGCATGACAGGGTCCCTGGTAACACGGGGATACCACATAGAATTTTCATCCCTTCCTCCTCGAAGATTTTTCATGTCAAGGCTTCTTCATGTCAGCAAAACGCAAAAGCTTTTCTCATCCAGGCACGTGTAGTGCCTCTCATATCCAGGCACGTGTAGTTACCCGTCCCTCCCGGCGAACAATTTAAAGGGCTATTAATCAAACCTCTTTGTGGTTCCTGAGGACGGTTCAGTACGCCCAGGCCTAGACCTGAAAGGGCTCAACAAATCCATCCACCCAGGAAGATTCAAGACTGAATCACTGAAATCCACCATTGCCGCAACAAGCCCAGGTCAATTTCTTGCCTCACTCGACATCAAAGACCCCTACCTACATGTTCCAATTTTCCACCCGCACCAGAGATTCTTCTGTTTTGCCTTTCAAAACCAACACTACCAATTCACATTGCTTCCCTTCGGTCTGATGTCTGCCCCAAGGGTCTTCACCAAGATCATGGCGACTGTTACGGCAGTAATCAGAAATGCAGGTGTGTCCATAACTCCATACCTGGACAACCTACTAACCAAGGCCCCTAGAGGAAGCCAAACACTCACTCCACCTCTTACATGACCAAGTTACGAGAACTGGGGTGGTGCATCAATTTGGAAAAGTCTTTTAAGTCTCAGGTGTCGGCTCTCTCAGTTCTATTCCAGAAAAGACTGGCTCTCTTACACGACGTCAAGACATTCCTGCAAGGGGTAGTCCACCTGGCACCCCCAATCCGACCTCCAATGGCTACATGGGACCTCACATTTGGAAGAAGGTAGTTTTGACATTCCACCTCAATCAGGATATTGCTATTCCAACGTTTTGTCTGTCTTCGGCTAACCCCAAGGAAGTAGATCTACATTCCTTGGATCTTGTAAGGGCCCTCAAATACTACCTACACAGAGTTCAAAAAATCTGCAAGCTGGACTCCTTATTCATTTTGCCTTCATATAGGTTCAGCAGTCACAAAGTCTTCGATTTCAAGATAGATTAAGCAGACTATTCAGAAAGCTTACTCAGCTCAGGGGCAGACACCACCTGACAGAATCAGGGCTCACTCCACCAGGGGAATGAGTATCTCCTGGGCATTCAGAAATCAGGCTTCAGCGGAACAGCTGTGATAGGCAGCCACGTGGACTTCTATCCACTCTTTCACAAAATTCTACCACTTTGATTCTTTTGCACCTGATACTCACTTTGGCAGGAAGGTATTACAGGCAGCAGTGGTTTCTTCCACTTAGAGCCTCTTCCAGCCCTACTTTGGGGACAGCTTTGGTACATCCCCACTGTCTCCTGTGTTCCCCAAGCTGACAATGAAGAAAATGAGATTTTGTGGTCTCACCATTAAATCTCTTTCTCTTCAGTCGATTTGTGGGACACAGGACTTCCCTCCGATTGGAGGCTCATACTTATCCAGTCAGACATGGGTTGGTTATGGCCAGCAATTATTCCTGTTATAGTCTTTTTAGTTATGAGTTTTTGGGTCCAAGTTTTTTCGGACTTCTTTGGAACAAACTGGAACAAAGCTGTGAAGATTTGGAATTCTCTCCATGAATCAGTAGTACAGGCTGATATATTAGATAGCTTTAAGAAGGGGTTGGATGGCTTTTTAGCAAGAGAGGGAATAAAGGGTTATGAAAGATAGCTCATATTACATGTTGACCCAGGGTCTTCTCCCCCCTGAGGCAAATTGGAGAGGTTTTCCCCCCCCCCCTTCCTCTGGATGATCAGTTAGGCAGGTTAAAGTAGAGTTAAAAGGTTGAACTTGATGGACTTGTCATTTTTCAACCTAACTACTATATTACAATGTGTCAGGATCAGCCCGTGACTTGTGCTCCCTGTGTGCTGCATCTACTCCATGAGCCACTGGAGGCTTGAACGGCTGTTCCTGTTCCCTATGCTATAGGTTTGGGTGTTTTCCCGGTCTATAGTTGTCTCCTCCCTATTCTCCAGCCACCTCGTTTCCCTCATGTGTTTCCTCATCACCATCCCTTTATAAACCCAGCCCTGAGCCTTGGTCAGGGCTGAGTCATTGTGTTTGTACTTGTACTCCCTGCATGACCTGCCAACCTTTTCCTGAGTTCCTTGTTCCCGAGTGATTATCTTGTTCCAGTGCTCCCCACTGTAAGAGTTACACTATGTAATTTTACCCATGTCTTAAATGAGACATTTGTTTGTCCTTAAAACTCAGGCCATACCAGACATAGCCGTCACATAAAACACTGCGATCCACTAGAATAATTAAAAATAAATAAGAAAAGATTACTTTTTGGTGAACTTTTTTTTGCTGTGGAACTGACAAAGAGCCTGTACACACCGAAGTTAGGATCAGAGTCAATTTCACCCAGTCTTCTCCTAAATTAGACCATGTTCTGTCCCTGAATTATGAAAAATCTGCTCATTGTTTGCATAAAAATACTAGGACTCCCTGATGTCACTGTGAAAAAAAAAATTGGCATTGCCCCTAAATTGTGAAAAATCTTGCCCTAGTTTCTAAAAACCACTGGCTCTCTAGAAAATAAATGTAAAAACATTACTTAAAAAGGATTTTGCCATGATTTTATGCTGTAGTTTTTATTTCTATATTAAACAGTTTTAACGATTTTTGTTGTTGTAATATTGGTGTGTAGGCAGCCATGAAGGCAGCTATCTCAGATAATTTTACCTGGTCATGTTTTAGATGGAACTGCTTTCAGATAAGCTATTGTTTTTCCAACTCACAGTGGTAGTTAGATTATTACAATACACCTAAACAGCTTATAGCCGATGATTAAGTACCAGAGTGTATGAAACGCTGAAGGCGGAATAGCAGTTGGTCTGTATGCCTATTCTTTTAACTTAATGTTAAAGGAAACTATACCCCAAAATGAATACTTAAGCAACAGATTCAAATTGAATGACATATTAAAGAATCTTACAAAACTGGAATATATATTTACATAAATATTGCCCTTTTACCTCTATTGCCTTGAACCACCATTTCGTGACTCTATCTGTGCTGCCTCAGAGATCACCTGACCAGAAATACTACAAAACTAACTGTAACAGGAAGAAGTGAGGAAGCAAAAGGTAGAACTCTGTCTGTTAATTGGCTCATGTGACCTTACATGCGGTTTGTATGTGTGCACAGTGAATCTTACGATCTCAGGGGGCGGCCCTTATTTTTTAAAATGGCAATTTTCTATTTAGGATTACCCAATGGCACATACTACTAAAAAAGTATATTATTATGATAATGGTTCATTTACATGAAGCAGGGTTTTACACATGAGCTGTTTTACTCAGTATCTTTTAATAGAGACCTACATTGTTTGGGGGGGTATAGTTTTCCTTTAAATAAAAACTAGCTTTTTAACTTTATTAGAGTTTTTGGGATATTTTTCTGTTTTTGACATTTTAAACAATGCCTTATTTTAGCCTTATATACGGATTTTTTATTTTAAACAAAACATTCTCAGTTTTGTAGTTTCTCAGATTTTATCTGATCATGCCATTGGAACTGCATGCAACTGAACAAGATTTGTAGGATCCCACGAAATCTGATCCCCCTATAGAATGTGAAGTTGGATCAGATAAAGTTTGATGGCGTGGTTTGTCCACGCATCTACATCCAACAGCCATTTCATCAGATTTTTTATAAGCCCCATTATATATTGACCCGTGTAACTACATTCAACTTGTAGGATCTGTTGATCCGACACCATCCTACAAAATCTCCCATGGAGTTTAGTCCCAATAGTTACAAAATGACAGCCAGGGACTACCCCACAATCTATAATGCAACAGTGGTAGGACTCTGAAAATCCAAATTCTGTCCTACATCTGTTATGTTTCTTTCCTAATAAATACACAGACATCAATTATTATATTTACTAGATGAGCCATTGAATCAATTTCCATGTATAAAGTACATATGGTGGAAACTCAGTTTGAATTATGTAGACAGTACACTTAACCTGTAGCCATCCAAATGATGCTGCACTAGAACTCATGTCTCCGGGTTGGTTGGACATCACTATTTTAGAGTGTTACTGTTGGCCTTGCACCCAGCAAACGCCAGTTGCCTCGGAGAACAACAGGTAATACCTGTGGAATCATGCACAAAAACTGCGAGAGCAAGTACAAAGAAGAGCAGAGAAAAGTGGTTGGGGGATGAGGTAGTGCAGTGCCCCTGAGAGGATAGGGGGAGGGGGTTTAGTGGGTATAAACAAATCTATAAATAATTACCAACATACCGCCCAACAGTTACTCTTTTCGCTGGACAGCTCCGATTTTCTTCACAAAAACCGCAGTCCCTGATAGTTGCTTAAACGTCCCACAAAACCATTAATTTCCAGCTCCTTTGTAAATCCCGATGTCGGAAGTCTCATCACGCGAGACAGGGCGTGACGATTGTGTATTTAAGAGCAGTGACGCTACACGTAGCCGCCTTGGGCGAATGATGATCGAAAGCGAGCGGCTAGTAATAAACGGTAATAGTCTGCAGTGGGCAGGGTGTACTGCGAATGTGTGTTCACATTTTTGTTATGCTCGCAGCTCCTACTTTTATGTGAAAATTAGCTTTTTTTTCTCTCGGTGGTTTGGTAGTCTCGCCTGCTTCCACCAGAGTCTCAACTCCCAATATTGAGTGCAAGTGACTAACACATACACATTGTTTTCTCTTTTCGTTAGCACTTGTGAGACGAGAGCACTTAGTTTTTTCCCTGTTTTTTGGCGATAGCTCCTAATATCATGCCACTTGTGTCTTTGTTCCTAATAGCTAGTCAGATTTTATTTTAATTTTTCTGCTTAAAACTCTTTTCCTGCTTGAGCCAGGGAAGAAAGACGCAAAAACCCATATTTTCCTTATGGTTGGCAGCAATGCGACACCAGTGTCTCTGGTAATAATATTTAATTGAAAGTATAATTATTTTTTTGTCTCTGCATAGAGCTGGCATAAGCCAAAAAATGATATTTTTTTCTTATTTGCCAATGATACCTGACACCATCAGAGCCTCTTTTCCTAGTTTCACCAGAAACTAAGGTATTTGTGAAAACTAGGGCCAGGTGAAATTAAAGGGATTCTATCATGGGAAACTTTTTTTTTTCAAACTGCATCAGTTAATAATGCTGCTTCAGCAGACCTCTATACTGAAATCCATTTTTCAAAAGAGCACACAGATTTTCTTATATTTTTGATTTTGAGATTGGAAATGGGTATAAACATGTTGTCAGTTTCCCAGGTGCCCTTGGCCAAGTGACCTGTGCTCTGATCAACTTCAGTGACTCTTTGCTGCACTGCAAGAGTGATATAACCCACTCCCTTTCTCCCCAGCAGACAAGATACTAGCTCCCTGGTAGATATAGGAATAGCACTGAATATTGAAAATCCAAGTCCAACTGACTCCTTACATTGAGTATGAGAAACAATAGTCTGTCTGAAAGCAGTTCCATCATGAAGTGATGCTGTTTCTGAAACATGACCAGGCTGTCTACACACCAATATTACAACAAAAAATACACTTGTTGGTTCAGGAATAAAATTTTTATGTGGTAGAGTGAATTATTTGCAGTGTAAACAGTTTAATTTAGAAATATAACCTACACCATAAAATCATGACAGAATCTCTTAAAGTAATATGACTATAAAGATTTTCATTCATCCAGGTAATGGTATATCTAATATAAGTAATTTAAAAAAAAAAGCAATGTGGTATGGTATACACAGTCCAGTGTAGCGAGGAGTGCACTGATCTATACATTGTGGAGACAAAACAACTGCTCACCAAGCGAATGGCTCAGCATAGGAGGTTGAACTCTACAGGGCAAGACACGGTTGTCTTTCTACACCTAAAAGACAAGGGACACTCCTTTGAACATAACAACGTCCAAATCTTGGATAAAGAAGACCGCTGGTTTGAAAGAGGCATGAAAGAGGTGATTCATGTCAAGGTGGAGAAACCATCCATGAACAGAGGCAGGGCCTTTGACACCACCTGTCTGCTACATACAATTCTGTTCTAACATCTGTACCTCAGTGGTTTCAAAACAGTTCACACATCCATTCATGCAACTCTCACAAGTAACATCTATTTCTATGAGTTGCATGACACATTGGTAATCATATCACAGTAACTACATAGAATCAATATAGAATCAACACCTGTGAATTTCAGATGTCACCTCTCTGAAGAGTTACAATGTGCCGTTGTGATTGGATTAGTGGAAGAGTCTATATGAGTAGTGAAACATCTTCTATAATCACCCAGCAAGTCCAGTTGTTTTTTGAATCTCTAAAAGTAATGTTTTTACATTTTTTTTCTACTCTTGAGAGCCAGTGGTTTTGGAAACTAGCGCCAGATTTTTCACAATTTAGGAACAATGGCTATTTTTTTTTAACAGTGACATCAGGTAGTCCCAGTATTTTTAGGCAAACAATGGGCAGAATGTTTATAATTTAGGGACAGAACAAGGGTTAATTAAGGAGAAGACTGGGTGAAATTGACTCTGATCCTAACTCCTAATGTGTGCAGGTTATCTCTCTGCAAGTTATTAGGCTCTTTTTGTGCTACCGTTTTCTTCTGTGAAACCCAGACTTTTTGCAATTTAGGGACAGAAATGGCTAATTTAGGGGAAGACAATGAGCGAAATAGATCAAAAGGAATGTTGAGGTTTTTTTCATGATGGTTCTAGCTAACCATTTCAAAATGGGATTATTTAGGAGAAGACAATCTGTGATCAAGAGTTGTTTAAATTTCCCATTCACTCTTCATATTTGAGGTGTTACTGAGTATCGGTGAACCAGAGAATTATGGAAACTTTCCTTATTGGGTCCTGGGATGTACATTTATTTATGTGATCATGATACAACTATACATTTTTCCATAAACAAATGGCAGTTTGTTCACTTGTGCAAGTTACTTGTGTAAAGTCTTAGTTCCCCAGCAAAGACAGGTCTGTTTAGCTGGTTATATAAACAGTGCTGTAAGAGGGCCTAGGAGACCTCTGTGTCCCGGAGGGAGGTGTGTGTGTGTGAGTAGCTGGGAATGAATCAGTGTGTTTCCCCACTGAGTTGAAGTGTTGGAGAGAGTTCCAAGTGACTGGAGAAAGAAAGCAAAAGAGCCTCCGAATAGACTATGTTAAGTGAGAGTCTAACGGAGGACTCTTGGATTTGAGATGTCCAAGGCTGTAAGTGCTGGATATATTATGTTTCTGTGTACACCAATGTGGATGTTAAAGGGGATGTAAAGGCAAAAATATAAAATCCCATTTTTACTTTCTTTAATGAAAAATAAATCTATCTCCAATATACTTTAATTAAAAAATGTCTACTGTTTTTATAATAAACCTGACTGTATTCAGTGATATTCCCCCCTTCTTTTACTGCTGTGGATAGGAATTGTCAGACGGTCCCCAACTGCTGTGCAGGTAAACGATCATACTGTTAAATGGCACCCCACCTGTCACGGTCGGCACCCTAAACCAGAACTAATGCCAAGCTCCCTGGTCTCGGCTTGGCTTCACCAGTAGTGTGACCGCCTTTGGCTTCAGGAGGAGCCCTCAGCGTACTCAGATGCCACCTGGACTTTTCGAGAGGAGCAAGGCGAGGATTTCTGGCAAGCAAAGGGGCACAACTGTAGTAAAACAAAGTCTTTGGACAGAAGATCGCAGTACAAGGCGTTAGGCAAAGGAGTAGTCAGAACAGGTCGGGTCGAGGCAGGCAGAGAGTAAACGTTATCAGGCAGGCGAGGGTCAAACCAGGAAGTCAATCAGTGGGTTAATCAGAAGCGGTAGTCAGTAATCAGGCAAGGGTCAGAATCCAGAAATCAGAGTGGTCAAATAGCCAGGCAGGGGTCAAAAACAGGAATCAAACAGGTTACAGAATTTAGCACAAGGCTCAGAAGCACCAGGAACAAATCCTATCACGGGCAATGCATAAAGTAAAACTGTACCTTGAATTTCACGCCACTGCGCGCAGACGTCATCACGTCAGTGTGCATGCACATAAATCCAGGAAGAGGCGCGCGCGCCCTAACAGACTGGCACTACAGACCCTGCACAGTGCTCGCCGAGGGGGCGGCAGGCGTCCCTGCCATCCCCCACTAGACCACCAGGTAAGTTCTTCACATTACCCCCCCTCTCTAGGGGGGCACTGGACCCCCAGGCTTACCGGGAAACTTAGTATGATATTGTTTCCTGAGGCAGTCAGCCTTGATGTCCTCTACTGAGACCCAAGAGTTCTCCTCATGACCGAAGCCCTTCCACCTGGTAAGATATTGTAACTTACCCCTCACGAGGCGGGAGTCGAGGAACTCTTGGATCTCATACTCAGGCTGACCTTCAACCAACACTGGGGGAGGAACAGACAGAAGATGAGAATCATTGGCAGGCTTCAACAGAGAGACATGGAAAGAATTAGAAATTTTGAAATTAGGAGGTAACTGAAGACGGACAGAAGATGGATTAATTATTGCAATGATGGGGTATGGACCAATGAATCTAGGACCCAGTTTAGGAGAGGGAACCTTCAACTTGATATTCTTTGTTGACAACCATACTAAATCTCCCACCTTGTACTGGGGTGCTTCCCTACGGGATTTGTCAGCAGCTCTTTTCTGAGCTAGGGAAGCTGCGGATAAAGAATTATGAACTTGAGACCAAATTTCGGAAAATTTCAGGATAGAAGAATTGGCAGAGGGTACAGGGGAATTAGAGTCAGAAAAAGAAAACGCTTTGGGGTGCAAACCATAGACAACAAACAAAGGAGACTCTCCAGAGGAGGAATGGGTAGCATTATTGTATGCAAATTCTGCCCAGGGTAGCAGTTCGGACCATGTGGACTGGTTATCGGACACATAGCATCTGAGATACTGCTCAAGGGACTGGTTCACCCTTTCGGTTTGACCGTTAGTTTGGGGGTGATAGGCAGAGGAAAAAGATAATTCAGTACCCACCAAGGAACAAAGAAAGCATGCCAAAATCTTGAAACAAATTGCAAAGTGATCTGTCTAAACTGGAAAACTGGGCAGCAAACTGGAAAATGAGGTACAACGTTGATAAATGCAAGGTTATGCACTTTGGCAAAAATAATATAAATGCAAGTTATACACTAAATGGCAGTGTGTTGGGAGTTTCCTTAAATGAAAAGGATCTAGGGGTCTTTGTAGATAACACGTTGTCTAATTCTGGGCAGTGTCATTCTGTGGCTACTAAAGCAAATAAAGTTCTGTCTTGCATAAAAAAGGGCATTAACTCAAGGGATGAAAACATAATTATGCCTCTTTATAGGTCCTTGGTGAGGCCTCATCTGGAGTATGCAGTTCAGTTTTGGACTCCAGTCCTTAAGAGGGATATAAATGAGCTGGAGAGAGTGCAGAGACGTGCAACTAAATTGGTTAGAGGGACGGAAGACTTAAATTATGAGGGTAGACTGTCAAGGTTGGGGTTGTTTTCTCTGGAAAAAAGGCGCTTGCGAGGGGACATGATTACACTTTACAAGTACATTAGAGGACATTATAGACAAATGGCAGGGGACCTTTTTACCCATAAAGTGGATCACCGTACCAGAGGCCACCCCTTTAGACTAGAAGAAAAGAACTTTCATTTGAAGCAACGTAGAGGGTTCTTCACAGTCAGGACAGTGAGGTTGTGGAATGCATTGCCGGGTGATGTTGTGATGGCTGATTCAGTTAATGCCTTTAAGAATGGCTTGGATGATTTTTTGGACAGACATAATATCCAAGGCTATTGTGATACTAAACTCTATAGTTAGTATAGGTATGGGTATAAAGAATTTTAATTAAAAGTAGGGAGGGGTGTGTGTATGGATGATGGGTTTTCATTTGGAGGGGTTGAACTTGATGGACTTTGTCTTTTTTCAACCCAATTTAACTATGTAACTATGTAACCCCCCTGTCAGAAACAATATTTACAGGAAAACCATGGAACTTAAAAATATGAGTAATGAATAAGTCAGCCAGGGTTTTAGCAGAAGGGAGATGTGGAAGAGGAATAAAATGAGCCATTTTACTGAACCTATCGACCACCACCCAAATCACTGTCTTACCCTGAGAAGGAGGCAACTCCACAATAAAATCCATAGAAATGTGAGACCATGGTTTCTCTGGGACGGGTAAGGGGTTTAATAGACCCTGGGACAGATGATGAGATGACTTAGACCTTTGGTAAACTGGACAGTAATTGACAAATGTTTTAGTATCCTGTTTGAAGGAAGACCACCAGACATGACGGGATAAAAGAGAAATGGTTTTTGCAATACCTGGATGACCTGCCACTTTAGAATCATGAACCTCTCTTAACACTTGTTCCCTAAGCTCCTCAGGAATGAACCATTTACCAGATGAAGTATCAGCAGGAGCAGATGACTGTAAAGGGGACAACAAGGAAGAGAGGTCAGACTTCAAGGTCGCAACAATTATTTCCCTGGGAATGATGGGAGTACACTCGCTAGAGTCAGAGGAAAAGGATTCAAAACTCCTAGAGAGTGCATCCGCCTTGGTATTTTTGGAACCAGGCCGAAAAGTTAACAAGAAATTGAATCTGGAAAAGAATAAAGCCCACCGGGCTTGCCTAGGATTTAGGCGTTTAGCTGATTCAATATACAGTACGTTTTTATGGTCGGTATAGGCCGTCACCAAATGTTTAGCACCTTCTAGAAGATGCCGCCATTCCTCAAAGGCCCATTTGACTGCCAACAATTCCCTGTTACCTATATCATAATTCACCTCTGCGGGTGAAAACTTCCTGGAGAAGAAAGCACAGGGATGTAACTTGTTGGTAGTCGGGTGCCTTTGAGAAAGGACTGCCCCAGCTCCTACCTCAGAGGCGTCAACCTCCACAATAAAGGGAAGCGCAGTGTCGGGGTGATGAAGGATTGGGGCAGAACTGAATTTTTGAGGAATTCAAAAGCTTGTACAGCTTCAGGAGGCCAAATGCTGGGGTCAGCGCCTTTTTTAGTTAACTCAGTGATGGGAGCCACAATAATGGAAAAATTCTTAATAAATTGACGATAGTAATTTGCAAACCCCAGGAACCTTTGGGTAGCACGTAATGATTGGGGTTGGGTCCAATCCAGTACAGCTCTCACCTTGCCTGGATCCATTTCAAGACCCTTGCTGGAAATATTAAACCTTAGAAATTGAATGGAAGTAACCTCAAAGGTACATTTTTCCAGTTTTGCATAAAGATTATTCTCCCTGAGTCTGTACAAGACTTGTTGAACATGATTTCTATGTTCACCCAAATTAGAGGAGAAAATCAAGATATCGTCAAGATAGACCACTACGAATATCCCCCAGTAGGTCCCGAAAGATGTCGTTGACAAATTCTTGGAACACGGCGGGTGCGTTACAGAGACCAAAGGGCATTACAAGATATTCGTAGTGGCCGTCTCTGGTGTTAAATGCAGTTTTCCACTCATCCCCCTCCCTAATGCGTATGAGATTATAGGCGCCCCTAAGATCTAGCTTAGAATAGATCTTGGCACCCTTAACCTGGTCAAACAATTAACGGGAGGGGATAGCGTTTTTTTATGGTGATCTTATTGAGACCCCTATAATCTATACAGGGGCGTAGACCACCATCCTTCTTCCCAACAAAGAAAAAACCTGCCCCCGCAGGGGAACTAGAAGGCATAATGAACCCTCTCTTAAGGTTGTCCTTAATATATTCTTTCATTGCCTGGGCCTCCGGCAAGGAAAGAGGGTATGTTCTACCCCGAGGGGGAATAGACCCAGGAATTAGATCTATAGGCAATCATATTGCCTGTGTGGAGGTAGGGTTTCTGCAGCTTTCTTAGAAAACACGTCAGCATATTCAGCATATGCTGCAGGTAAACCTTCTAAAGAAGTAGTTGCCACCACCTGAGGAATACATGAACCACCACACCCCATTGCAGAATACCCAGTCAATATGAGGATTATGGATCTGGAGCCAAGGTAACCCCAAAATAAGAGGAGAAGAGCACCCTCAATGATAAAAAGGGCTAACTTCTCACTGTGATGGTTATCAGAGCACATGGAAAGAGACACAGACTTTTTAGTTACCAGGCCTGAACCCAAAGGTTTTTTATCAACTGCCAAAATCCTCATAGGAGGAATCAGGGGGATTAAGGGAATACCAAATTTTGCCAGGTAGCATCCAGAAAATTCCCCTCCACCCCTGAATCCACAAAAGCGGACACCCTGACAGAACCCGTAGGCCAGGTGAGTTTAACAGGTATCAAAATCCTAGAGGTAGACTGGGGAGAGGAAACTTCTGCACCCAAATGGAGCTCCCCTTCTCCATTTAGGCTTGGAAGTTTCCCAGCCTCTTAGGACATAAATTCAGGAAATTACCCTTTTCCCCACAGTAAATGCAAAGACCAAGAGAACACCTGCGGGCTTTTTCCTCAGAGGTTAGATGGGATATACCCAATTGCATGGGTTCCTCCTGAGGTTGAACCATGGAAGGGTTAGGGGACTTAACATTGGACACCACATTAGAAAAGTTACACTTCACATTGGTAAACCCAGAATGCATAGGAGAACCCCTTCCACCCCTTCTTTCCCTCTGCCTCCTATCTACCTGGATGGCAAGTGACATGAGGGTAAAGGGTAATTTACCAAGCTATCTTTGACTGAGTCAGACAGCCCAATACGGAACTGGCTACGAAGCGCCATGTCGTTCCACCCAGTCTCTACTGCCCACCGGCAGAACTCGGTGCAATACACCTCCGCATCCCGTTTCACCTGGCGCAATTTACGAATCACGGAGTCGGCAGAAGATGCACGATCCGGGTCATCATAAAGTACAGCCATGGTTTTAAAAAATGAATCAAGGGAAAAACGGGCCGGATCTGAGAGGGGCAATCTGAGAGCCCAAACTTGGGGATCACCCTGTAATACGGTTATTACGAACCTCACTTTTTCCTCGCCAGTAGTGAATGAATGGGGAAAAAGCTGAGGTATAATTTACATGCCTCTTGGAACACAAAAAATTTTGACCTGTCCCCATTGAATTTATCGGGAAACAATTTTGGGTTCATGGGTTTTGGATACATTATCCAACGGAGCAGAAGAACCCACAGGAGTGGCCACAGGAGGGGTGACTACTGGAGCTGGAGACTGAACAGAAGCATCCTGTCGACGGGTCAAATTGTGGAAACCTTGCATCAGGTAATCTTGCCTCTGCTCATGTTCTTCCAGGCGCTGTAACAGCGTGGTAAGTAGCGCTTCAGTGGTGGAAGTAGCAGTGGCAGCTCGCCCTTCTTCGTCCATCTTTTACGGCCCATGATAATGTCACGGTCGGCACCCTAAACCAGAACTAATGCCAAGCTCCCTGGTCCTGGCTCGGCTTCACCAGTAGTGTGACCGCCTTTGGCTTCGGGAGGAGCCCTCAGCGTACTCAGATGCCACCTGGACTTTTCGAGAGGAGCAAGGCGAGGAGTTCTGGCAAGCAAATGGCAAGCAAAGGGGCACGACTGTAGTAAAACAAAGTCTTTGGTCAGAAGATCGCAGTACAAGGCGTTAGGCAAAGGAGTAGTCAGAACAGGCTGGGTCGAGGCAGGCAGAGAGTAAACGTTATCAGGCAGGCAAGGGTCAAACCTGGAAGTCAATCAGAGGGTTAATCAGAAGCGGTAGTCAGTAATCAGGCAAGGGTCAGAATCCAGAAATCAGAGTAGTGAAATAGCCAGGCAGGGGTCAAAAACAGGAATCAAACAGGTTACAGAATTTAGCACGAGGCTCAGAAGCACCAGGAACAAATCCTATCACGGGCAATGCATAAAGTAAAACTGTACCTTTAAATAGCATTTGAATTTCACGCCACTGCGCGATGACGTCATCACGTCAGCGTGCATGCGCATAAATCCAGGAAGAGGCGCGCGCGCCCTAACAGACCGGCACTACAGACCCTGCACAGTGCGGCGAGCATCCCCCCACTAGACCACCAGGTAAGTTCTTCACACCACCTTACTTCCCAGAACTTGAGCAGCATTGTTGGATTCCTGTAGAGATTTGTATCCAGAGACTCAGTGCAGTCTTTATATTCTGATTAATCATCAGTCTTGCTGTATTGACTTCTATGGCAGATATTATTTGACTTGTGCTGTTTTGATAATTTATGACCATCCCTAAGCTTAACCTCCCAACTGAAGCCCAGACCACACTGAGCATGTGCGAGACTTGATATTGCCGAAATGTCTAACAAAGTTACAAGATGACAGCCCCCTGCGCCAACTTTGAAAGCATAAATCATTTGTCTTATTAGGCTGCTGGTGCAGTAAGTTCATGTTTATATTTAGTATACAAAATACAGCATTTCTAACATTATTCTATTTTAGTCTTTAGTTGCCCTTTAAAGCAGGAATACTAATCCTGTGTTAAAGATGTTGATTTTGTTCAAAATAAAAGACAGCCAAGATGCATTGAGCTTTTAAAGGTGGTGTCAGATTCAATTTATGGGGTATATTTATCAAAGAGTGAAGTTAATAGTGAAGTTCCGCCACTAGAGTGAAATTCCGCCACTCTCCATTCATTTCTATGGGATTTTTATAGGCGTATTTATCAAAAGGTGAACTTTCACATTCAACCATTGATAAATACGCCTTTCAAAATCCCATAGAAATGGCGGAACTTCACTCTTTGATAAATTTACCCCATAGTGTTTCAACTGTGTCATGGCTATGGTCTTGGCTAACCTGAATGTCACAATATACAAATAACTTAAAAAGCATAGAAAATGTGTAATGTATGTATATTGAAAAATTGCTTAGAATTATGTTTTCTTTTATTAGGCAAACAATTATTTGTTTGGGTTGATATTCCCTTTAAACCTTATCACTAACACAGGAAATACAGTATGTATTTTATTTCAATGAAAACTAAAGGTGGCCATACACGGGCGGATAAAAGCTGCCGACAGACTGTGTCGGCAGATTATTGGCCCGTGTATGGGGCCCCCGACGGGCTTCACCAATCGGAGCAAAAAATCCCATCGGATCGCGGCCGCATCTATTCGTTGATGCGGTCCCGCGATCCGACCCGTTAGTCATCGTTAGGACCCGATCGTTGGCCCCTAGGGCCCGCGATTGGATCAGCCCGATATTGCCCACCTCAAGGTGGGCATATCGGAGGGAGATCCGCTCGTTGGCGACATCTCTCCATGTATGGCCACCTTAACTCCGCTGTGATATATTTTGTATACTTAAAGCTTGAGTTGCTTTAACATTTTTTAACCATTTTTTAACCATTTTTTCTGGTCCCTTAACTGTAATGTTTTGGAAGAAACAATCTTGATATACAGTATTGTATCTAGCAGAAATTAGTTTTCTTAAAAACATTTCACCACTCATCCAAGTGGCTTCTTTATTTCAACTGAGTGGTAGGGAATTCCCTGGGTAGGACAATGACAGACCGGAGAATTCCCTACACTCGTGGTCCATTTGCTTTAGACTATTTCTTCAAGATACTGTATATTATGACCTGGATAAATGAAGATCTTCATAGATAATCTTGATAAATAATACAGCTTACTTGCCCACTGAAAAAATGCCTGCTGCCCCATCAATGGTTACAAACAGTATATAAAGATTGATGAAAAAGAGTTAAATAAGTAGCATGAATAGATACATACACTTTTGCTTAAAAGTGGTTTGCGCCTTGGAAATCTGCCATGCAGGCCGTTTTTGCCCAGTCTCTTTCTTATGGTGGAGTCGTGAACACTGACCTTAATTGAGGCAAGTGAGGCCTGCAGTTCTTTAGATGTTGTCCTGGGGTCTTTTGTGGCCTCTCGGATGAGTTGTCTCTGCGCTCTTGGGGTAATTTTGGTCGGCCGGCCACTCCTGGGAAGGTTCACCACTGTTCCATGTTTTTGCCATTTGTGGATAATGACTCTCACTGTGGTTCGCTAGAGTCCCAAAGCTTTAGAAATGGCTTTATAACCTTTACCAGACTGATAGATCTCAATTACTTTTGTTCTCATTTGTTCCTGAATTTCTTTGGATCTTGGCATGATGTCTACCTTTTGAGGTGCTTTTGGTCTACTTCTCTGTGTCAGGTAGCTCCTATCTAAGTGATTTCTTGATTGAAACAGGTGTGGCAGTAATCAGGCCTGGGGGTGAGTACAGAAATTGAACTCAGGTGTGATAAACCACAGTTAAGTTATTTTTTAACAAGGGGGGCAATCACTTTTTCACACAGACCCCTGTAGATTTGGAGTTTTTTTCTCCCTTAATAACGTAAACCTTCATTTAAAAACTACATTTTGTGTTCAATTATGTTATCTTTGACTAATAGTTAACGGTTTTTGATGAGCAGAAACATTTAAGTGTGACAAACATGCAAAAGAATAAGAAATCAGGAAGGGGGCAAATAGTTTTTCACACCACTGTGTGTGTGTATATATATATATATATATATATATATATATATATATATATATATATATATATATATATATATATATATATATATATATATATATATATACATACATACATACATATACACTCTTTCCAATGAGTATCCAAACTCCAAGGCTGTTGCTAATGGCGGGGTGCACGGTAATTGTATGTATATCAATTATCAGCAGACCAGCACTCCCTTTTAAAATGTAATATTTTTTATTGTCATGGTATCAAACCGATGTTTCGGTCCACATTTGGACCTTTTTCAAGGATGATACAAAAACTTTCTAAAAACCACATTAAATAACGAAGTGCTTCATTGCAAACCAATCAGTGCCCTCTTTCAATCAGCATTTCAATGTGAATCATGTGTTTCAATTAAGTGTATATATATATATATATATATATATATATATATATATATATATATATATATATATATATATATATATATATATATATATATATATATATATATATATATATATGTATATACATACACAGACTCCAGCGGTTTAAGCACTCCCACGCAGAGGTATTTATCAACCCAGGTGCTAGTCCTTGTCGTTTGTATACAAGTCCTCACAAGTAGGAATGCACACTGGGAATTTAGTAAAATCTTCACTTTTATTTAGTCATGTATTAAAAGAAAACAGGTCAACGTTTCGGTCCCCTGCTTGGACCTTTATCAAGACCCAGATTCAAGTTTAAAATCCCTTTAAATTGTTAAAAACATGTTGATTAACCAATCACTATACAGCCTCATTCTGGAGCATAGCATCACATCAAATGTAACTTTTGCTTAACTGTTATGGAATAGCTTGACTAGCTGACTATGCAACAAAATAGCAAGAGGAACCATACATTATGTTGTAACCTTTACAAAGTATTCAATTTGTTACAAAATAGATCCTTATCTCTGATTGAGAAAACATGAAAAGGAACAGTGTTCATTTAGTCCCCCTGGTGAGAGGGTATTTAATTTTCTTATCCAGAAAACTTCAAGTTCTGTTCAGTATTGTATTCAGAACCCTCCAGGGCCGGCTGCACTGCTAACATACCCATATCGTGTGGTATAGACGTATACAGACTACTGACGTCAAAGGGTGCCAATAGTACTGTGTCGTGGCCCAAATCTAGACCCTTGATGGAACGAAGGAATAATACATGAAGTTCCCATGGTTACAAAAGGAGCTAAGATCTTATCAAGAAAAATCGATAATGGAGATAGAATAGAGTTAATCCCCTCCACTATGGGTCGTATGGGTTTGTAGATAACCGTTTTATCTTGCATCAATGCATCAAGAGAGTCCCGTTCAGATTTAGACAAATTATTATTATATCGCATGTGTCTCAGTCCCTTCGGGTCATTGATGAACTGATTAATGTCTCTAGACATAAAGTTTATCACCGTCTCCACTGGGTGAAAAGAAGTTGGAGGGAGATATTTACTTTTCTTATGCAAGTTAAACCGTTGAAGGGTCAACCCCTCAATCTGGGACTGTGTACATGCAATATCCTTATTCATAAACTGAACCTTAAGGCGTTCAGAGGCCAGCGCCGCAGCTGCTGTAAAGACATGGCAGACATGGAACACCAACAGATCTGCGCCCAAGAAGGGACATAATCCGTGGTTAACATTTCCAAAAAGGTACTGTCAATGTCTGAGTTAAGTGTGTTGCAAAAGGGCTTACCTTTCTGCCCCTCCACTAAGTTGTACATGTTCTCTTTGGACATCGATTTACAACGATTCTACAGATTGCTACGCCTTAAGGTTCTGTTTTTTTCTCCAGGTACAGGGCACTGCTATGGGATCCAACGTCGCCCCTACCTATGCCAACATTTTCATGAATTATTTTGAGAACATGTATGTGTATAACCATGATGCGTATAAGCAAAATTGTCTCCAATGGTGGCGCTATATCAATGACCTGTTGGTGCTATGGAGGGGTGACGTGGGATCCCTGATGGAATTTAAAGAGTACTTGGATACCTGTATCCCCACTATAGGGTTCATACTCACATATAGCGAGACGGTGGTTACGTTTTTGGACACCAGTGTTTATCGGAAAGGGAGGTATCTGTATATGGATTTGTTTGTTAAAACTACTGACCGCAATAACTTGCTGCGGTTTGCACATCCAAGAGATAATATTTCCTCTTTTCCTAGATCCCAAATGTTATGTGTCAAACGTATAGTCACAGAAGAGGAGCAACTCACCACTCGTTTGACAGAAATGTCTGCGAAATTTACACAGAGAGGGTACCCTAAACAGATGCTCACACAAGAAGTGACACGGAGGAAGGGTTGGATCGTGATACACAGGAAAGGACACCAGACATGGTGAAAAAACTTGTATACCTTTTGTATATACATACCACCCATGTGCCCGAAAGATTCACCATATAATTTACAAGCATTGGACTTTGTTGCATGCAGCATACCCCACTATACCAGAATTTCAGGAACCTCCATTATTATCCTATAAACGTCCTAGAAACTTAAAGGACCAGTATCGTCAAAAATTTTTACAAAAAAATTTGTTAGAATACAACGAAAAAAAACACCAACACAAATTAAAATTTAAAATAGCAAAGCCTTTATTAAGAAATAACTTACAGAAACTCCACTTCCTATCCTCTTCAGAAACAGCAAAAGGGCGACCATCCATCTGCTGTGCTCGATTTCTCTTCCTGGCTATAAACTGACAGCGTGTCCTCTGCCCAATCGCCTTCTCCAGCTCTTCTTCATCCAGCAGCAGTAGGAAGGCGATGTCTCCAATGCGCTCCTCCACTCCAGGAATGCAGCCCTGACTGCCGACCCCCGTGCCCACTCCGTCACTGTCAAGGCAGGTGAAACAAAGCAGCCGGAAAAGAATGTGTTCAACACTGAGCTATTTTAAATTTTAATTTGTGTTGGTATTTTTTTTTCGTTGTATTCTAACGAATACAACGTTACTGGTCCTTTAAGGGATAGGTTGGTTAAGGCCGATCTAGGGACACAACGGAGTAGCCCACAGAGGGTCATGGCACCTCTACCAGATGGAATGTACCCATGTGGAAGGTGCAACCAATATTCTAGTGTTATTCATACAAATGTGTTCACTCATCCATACACAGGGAAAAAGTTTGAACTTCGGTGCCATTTTACATGTGCCACGGAATACGTGGTGTATATGCTTAAATGTCCTTGTGGACTTGCATATGTTGTTCAGCCGATACGGGATAGTATCAGCCAACATAAATTGACTATTAGGAAGGCGTTATTAAAATTACCTGTCCCAGCCCATTTCCACACAGAACGACACCCTGTGGCAACCCTCAGATTTCTGGTTCTGGAGTCTATTGCCCCCTCACGTCGGGGGGGGGGCAATAGACTATTGCAACTCCAGAGAAGGGAGAAATTTTGGATACACACAATGGATGGATTCAATGGAGAATATGACTTGTATGCTTTCATTTGAATAGGAAATTCTTACAACACATTTCAATAGGGATGTGTATGGGACTGTTATTGTTATATGACATACAGTATACTGTTTATTCTTCGTATCATGTTTTTGCTCAGTGCGTTGCTGTGTTTGGCCAACATGTTATCATTGAGAATAGAATACTATGTATTGTTTATATGATTTTGCTATGTTGTACTTTAATTTATATGTTAGTCATCTTATACATTGTATTTGAATACTATGACACAACCCCACCTGGGTGTGGCCTATACTTTTTTGCCTTTAAAAAGGATATGATGTCATCACATATATCATTGCTTGATAAAGAAGCAGGAGCTTCGAAACGTTGCATTATTACTTGCTTGATAAAAAAATCTTTCTTTGCTATACAAGCAAGTTGTCTGGACTTCTTTGTTTTTTGTTTTTTATATATATATATATATATATATATATATATATATATATATATATATATATATATATATATATATATATATATATCACAAAGAAAAAGATCAGCACTCATATGTCTTAAAAAATGAATTATGATTTATCAAAGAACTATGGACTAACGTTTCTGCCCTTCCAGAGCCTTTCTCAAAGTACTGAACAGACAGTGAAAGTTGTTTAAATACACATATTGGCGGGGAAAAAAACAACAATGGTTACGTGTATGTGTCATCATCTAATGAGCGACTGTCTTCCAAACATCACACTGGTGTCACAGTTTACAATCCATCAAAGGCTAAAACTTACCCATATATACATAAGATAATCATTTTCTAAATGTATCATAATATCAAGTAAGACTAAAAACAAAACCTATACGTAACATTGTTGACTCTAGTAATTGGTGACTTTGTATCTTTCACATCAAGGATCACTCAATATAAGGAAATTATGCGAACTGTATTACATATGTATTAAAGCTGAGAAACTGATCTAAAAATGGCTCTTAGGTATACATTTCCCAGTCATAGAAATCTCGCTACTCATAAACTTATTAATGCCCACTAAATTTCACGTATCATCCATACGTTGTAAACATACATACTGCCGCACTGTTATCATTCATTGCTATTCCCCATTTTTTTTTATATCTCTACTCTTGGTGGTCCGCTCACATCTTGTGTATAGTGTTATATATTTATAATGATGTACCGCCAGGGACCTGCAGGTTCAACTCACACTCAGGAAGCAATCGCTCATCCCCCTTTGTGTACTAATTTATAATAATATAAATTAACCTATGTGCGCAAAATCATTCATTCCATTATATGTGAAATAGCTTTCTAATTGTAAATTTACAAAGTGTGCACAAGCCATATCATAATGGTGCTAAAATATCTTACTTATTCAAATACAGTATAAGATGAAAATATAATAATTATTAATTATTTGCAACACCCAAAGTGAGTGGAAATTAACAATTTAATCTCCCCATAGCTTTCAAAATTGTGGTTTCTCCCTGTGCGCCACCTATACAGTGCATAACGCTGAGTTGAGAGTTAAAAAACATAAACATAAAAATATACAAAACAAAAAAATCAAAAATTGAAAAGTCTGTGCAACCCTTCCACATGTGTGAGGAACAGTCTGTCCACGTCAATCAACCAGTCTCTGCCGTCGATTGCATGAACACCCATCAGATCAAAAAACAAGTCCTCAAATGATCATACAAGAAGATGCAAAATCGAGCATTAATCCCTGGAGGTTAAAGTTAAGTCGTGTAACTACTATATCGCAAGGATATCCCCTAGTGCGATCTGTTATTCACCCCATCCATCAGTACAGGTGCTTTACCGCTAGATGCAGAGCGGTTTAAGGCCCCATCAGCACGTGTCTGCAATCCTTGTATCAATGATGCAGTACAAGCCAGCAGTCTATTAGCCAGATCCACCTGGTTAACGTACTGGGGCCAATTACCCGCCCTGGTTTACATACTCAAATGTGGAGCTCTCCTTGTAGAGGCTTCCTAGGTAACCTGGGGAACACACAGGTCCACAGAGTCTCTCATCATCTGGTTTAACGCCCAATACACCTCAGCCACTATCTCCGGCAAGGTATGCGTCCAAACACTTACATCTCTCCTCGACCGGCCTGCGTTTTTCTGTGTTCCATCCCCATACGATGTCCCATGGATAATCACTGGCTTTGGTGCCAAACACATATTTAAGGTCCCCTTCCTTCGACGGAGCCAGTGCTCTGTGTAGACACGGTCATATTCATATTCAACCAAAAGACTGCAAACACCTAAAACACATCATACAAACATTTATGTGGACAATAAATTACCTAAAATAAGCATCTCTTCCCTCCAAGAACTAAAACAATCTAGTGGATTTATTACAAGCAGCTCTTTTATGATATGTAGGAGATTAGCTCCATCACAGAGATATATATACCTTAATCTCCATAGATGAAACCTTGACAGAAGGCATTTTGACTAATTATCTTCTACGCACCCCATTAAAAACATCCCACAAACTATGCAGGAAAACCCTTTATTCATTACACACATACAAAACCTGGCACTCTATCTGCAAAAGAGAAAACCTGTCTCCCTACAATTCCATATGTCTAACCTGTTTGAATAACAGAAATTTGCCCCAGGTCTAAGTAATAATCTGTTCCAAGATCTGCAACCACCAGGTATCTGAAACATAAAAGACATGATTACAGATACATTCACACCCATACCTGTATCGGACTTGATGCAAAAATACCCATTCTTACAGAACCAACAATTCTCTCTAAACCAGTTAATGCATTTTGTCAAATGAAAACTAACCCAGCTAACAGACAAGAACAAAAACAATTCCATAGACTCCTTATGAGCACATCCTGATGATATAAAATAAACAGCACAAATCTACAGACAGATTGGACCATCCATAGATCACGATAAACCTAACGTGAATTTAACAAAGATGTTAACAATCCCACAAACAGAAACAAAAGATATTGGTTATATTTTGAAATGCCTGCCAGATAGTAAATATCAGGAAGTGTCCCTGCAAATCCAACATCACATGTACCTGACACCTCTAAAACGATTTCACATAGGCACGACCACTTTAGACATCTGCAACCAGGAAAGTCATTCTACATACAGTAAATGGCTCTCCTTTACTTCCCCACCAATATCTTTAGTACAACAAAAACTTCATTACATCTTTCACCTGGATTGTATAGAATTTTTGACAAAAAAGGAAAAATACACAAAAAGATTCTTTGACACCTGACTCACCTACATGAACTCCTTACCACCGACATCCAGACACTTTATACAAATCATTCACCATACGACATGGTATGAAACAAAACTATTTAAAGGCGGTGGACCTGTCCAGGAGGCGGAACAAACCCTCACAAATGTTGACAATTCAAGACAATCAACCACAGCTGAACTTCCCAGGTTTTACTATGTCAATAGATTACTAAGTTATCAGGTACCATAATAACTACAAAAATGCTAGAAATAATAAGGGTGAACATCACCAACTCTATGTAGATCAGGGATCCCCAACCTTTTTCACCCGTGAGCCACATTCAAATGTAAGAAGGGTTGGGGAGCAACATAAGCATGAAAATAGTTCCTGAGGATGCCAACAACAGGCTGTGATTGGCTATTTGGAAGCCCCTATATGGACTGGCAGCCTACAGGAGACTCTTTTTGGCAATACAGCTGTTTTTTTTGCAACCAAAACTTGCCTCCAAGCCTGGAATTCAAAAATAAGCACCTGCTTTGAGGCCACTGGGAGCAACATCCAAGGGTTTGGGGAGCAACATGTTGCTCACGAGCTACTGGTTGGGGATCACTGATGTAGATCAACGCCTGACACAGTTTTCACTAAGAGATGCATGCATTGCGACTGTGATGTTCACAATACTTTTAACTTACTTTTATTCATGTTAATTAATATTTTGATTTCAGTAAATTTAATATCTGATTTGGATATTTTCCTTTTCAATGTAATTTCATGACAATTTTAAAAAATATATGATCTTACTATTCCTTAAGAAATTTCAATGCTAGATTATTTCTAAGTATGATAACTCACAAATCATGCATTTAGGTACTTGAAAGTTCTATAAATAAAAATATCACTTTTATCACGCAGATCATTTTTTTCTATTTAAGGCAATTAGCATACAGGAAGATTTATCATAGGAAAGCTGGCAAACCTCCCAAAAATGACTTTCCCTTAACTTTCCCATGCAAGTAATGGGAAAGTAATTTTTGGGAGATTTGCCACCCATGGCTAGCACAGATTTATCATAGGCAACATATCTCCCTGTGTGTCATTGCCCTTAGGGAGCTAAAACCTGTTGAGATCCATTCATGCAAACTTGATCATCATTGTTTGTTTTCATTAAAATATTTCTTAAAATATTACTTGATGTTCATGAGAATTCTCTATTAAAGTAAAACTTTCTCTATTAAAGTAAAACTATATCAGAATAAATATTTAATCAAGGGCCTTTCCTAGGGCGCTCTTTTAGTTTACCCACGAAAGCAATATATTGTTTTTTTCAGGACAACCTGAACTTTCAAAATATGCAAGAAATTTGGTGTAATTCTACTTCTGTAAAAAAAATATAGGCTTCTAAGTGTCCAATACAATGAAAAAATCATGTTTCACAAAGAACAATCACATATATCAGAAACATCTATGTCTCCAGAACACGGCAATACCAAATATATATAGTTTTATGGAGATTTCTCACTTGTATAGATCAAAATCTACAAGCAGTACACTACCAAATTTCCAAAGCTCCGCTCCCCAAACGGCATACTTCTCATTTCAAGGCCAAACATTCCACTAACAGGAGGTTTACCATAGAAAACTACCCATTATTAGAATTTGAAAGCCTGAGGTCCTCTGAACAGTTTGATGCCCAATATGTATAGGTGTACCTAAGCACGTGGCATATAGGGGCCCCAAAATGAAGACCCCATATGGTCTGTCATTACAGGTGCTGCAAATTCAACACATTTACATCATTTTTTCAGAAGTACATATTCCCCTCAATCCAAATTGGGTATGCATGTCTTTCTACTCCAAAGCACCAAGCTGCAAAACTTTTCTAAATTTGACTATGAAGATTTTCATTCATCCAGGTCATGGTATATCTAGTATAGGTAAATTTAAAACAACTGGACTAGCTGAGTAATCAATGAAGACGTTTCACTACTCATCCGAGCAGATTCTTCAGTTCAACTGACTGGTGGGAAGTTCTCTGCATATAAACTCTTCCACTAATCCAATCACAATGGCAGATTTTAACTCTTCAAAGAGGTGACATCTGAAGAAATTCACAGAGGATTTGATTCTGTGTAATTACTATGATAGGATTATCCAATGTGTCATGCAACTCCTAGAAAGAGGTGTTACTTGTGAGAGTTACATGAATGGATGTGTAAAGTGTTCTGAAATTGCTGGGGTACAGATGTTAGAACAGCATTGTATGTAGCAGACAGGTGGTGTCGAAGGCCCCTGCCTCTGTTCAGGGATGGTTTCTCCAACTTGACATGAATCGCTTCTTTCACCCCTAATTCAAACCAGCTATCTTCTTTATCCAATATTTGGACCTTGCTATCTTCAAAGGAGTGTCCCTTGCCTTTTAGGTGTAGAAAGACAGCTGAGTCTTGCCCTGTAGAGTTCACCCTCCTATGCTGAGCCATTCGCTTGGTGAGCAGTTGTTTGGTCTCCCCAATGTATAGATCTGTGCACTCATTGGACTCCGTATACCACATTGCTTTGTTTTTCTTTAGGGGTTGAATCCTTTTGGGTGTACCAGTTTTTGTCTCAGTGTGTTGCTAGGTTTGAAAAACACAGGGATGTGGTGTTTGTTGAAAATCCTCCTGAGTTTCTCTGACACTCCAGCTACATATGGGATCACTGTGTTTCACCTTTTCTGTGTCTCCGGGTGGTTATTTCTATTGGTGTTCCTGTTGGGCTTGGTTGCTGCTGTTTTGACAACGGCCCAGTCTGGGTAGCCATACGCTTTCAAAGCTCCTCTACAATGTTTTTGCTCTTTGTTCTTGGACTCTGTATCAGTTGTCACACATTCCGCCCTGTGGTGCAGAGTTCTAATGACACCCAGTTTGTGTTCCAGCGGATGGTGTGAGTCAAACAACAGATATTGATCTGTATAAGTGGGTTTCCTGTATTCTTCCATCTTCAAGTTACCGTTTTGGATGCATATCAAACAGTCCAAAAAGGCAAGTTTGTTCTCGTGGACATCTTCCCTTGTGAACTTGATGTTATTGTCCACTGAGTTAATGTGTTCTGTAAAGGCCGCCATTTCATTGGATCTGATTTTAATCCAAGTGTTATCCACATACCTGAACCAGTGACTTGGTGTAGTTCCCTGGAAAGTAAGTAAGGCCCTCCTTTCCACTTCCTCCATGTACATGTTTGCTACAATAGGAGAGACTGGAGAACCCATTGCACAACCATGTTTCTGTCTATAAAAAAGGTTCTTGTACATGAAGTATGTGGTGTTAAGGCACAAATCTAGCAACAAACATACTTGGTTGGGACTGAGCTTCGTTCTGATGCTGAGGGTGTTATCTTGTTGTCTCAATTGCCTCTGTAGTAGGTATACATGTGAACAAAGAAGTGACATCATATGATACCATTGTTTCTTCAGCCTCTAGTGTAACGCAGTGAATCTTGGTTACAAACTCTTTGTCCCACATACTATTGAGTATCAAGATAAATCTCCCCAAATGTGAAAGCCTGGGGTCCTTTGATGCCAAATATGTATAGGTTTACCTAAGCACATGGCATATAGGGGCCCCTAAAATGAAGACCCCCCATATGGTCTATCATTTCAGGTACTGCAAAATCTACACATTTACATAGTTTTGGGGGGAGGGGGGCAAAGGTAGAAAAAAGTTCACCCCAGAAAACCATATATTTTCGGAAAATACACATTCCCACTAATTCAAATTGGGTATGCATGTGTTTGTACTCCAAAGTACCAAGCCGCAAACCATTCCTAAATTTGCTGATTTTGGTGACGTTTCCAAAAATCATCTCAAATTTTCCACCCTGCAGCATTGTATTACCCACATACTTCTAGGTATCAAGAGAAATCACCCCAAATATGAAAGCATAGGGTCCACTGAACAGTTTGATGCCCAATATGTATAGGTGTACCCAAGCACGTGGCATAAAGGGGCCCCAAAAGAAAGACCCCATATGGTCTGCCATTTCAGGTACTGCAAAATCAACACATTTACATAGTTTTGGGGGGGCAAAGGTAGAAAAAAGTAAGTTCACCCCAGAAAACCATATATTTTCGGAAAGTACACATCCCCGCAAATCCAAATTGGGTATGCACGTCTTTGTACTCCAAAGTACCAAGCTGCAAAACTTTCCTAAATTTGGCAATTTTGGTGACATTTCCAAAAACCACCTCAAAACTTCCACCCTGCCGCATCGTATGTCCCACATACCAGTGAGTATCAAGATAAATCACACCATATATTAAAGCCTGGAGTCCTCTCAACAGTTTGATGCCCAATATGTATAGGTGTACCTAAGCACGTGGCATATTGGGGCCCCAAAATGAAGACCCCCCATATGGTCTATCATTTCAGGTGCTGCAAAATCAACACATTAGATCGTTTTGGGGGGCAGGAAAGGTAGAAAAAAAGTACGTTCACCCCAGAAAACCATATATTTTCGGAAAGTACACATTCCCCCAAATCCAAATTGGGTATGCATGTTTTTTTACTCCAAAGCACTAAGCTGCAAAACTTTCCTAAGTTTGGCAATTTTAGGGACATTTTCAAAAATCACCTCTCAACTTCCACCCTGCCGCATCGTATGTCCCACATACTATTGAGTATCAAGATAAATCTTCCCAAATATGAAAGCCTGGGGTCCTCTGAACAGTTTGAAGCCAAATATGTATAGGCATATAGGGGCCCCTAAAATGAACACCCCCATATATGGTCTGTCATTTCAGGTACTGCAAAATCAACACATTGACATAGTTTTGGGGGGAGGGGGACAAAGGTAGAAAAAAGTAAGTTCACCCCAGAAAATCATATATTTTCAGAAAATACACATTCCCGCTAATCCAAATTGGGTATGCATGTGTTTTTACTCGAAAGTAAACAATTCCGAAATTTGCTGATTTTGGTGACGTTTCCAAAAATCAGCTCAAAATTTCCACCCTGCAGCATTGTATTTCCCACATACTTTTAGGTATCAAGAGAAATCACCCCAAATATCAAAGCATAGGGTCCACTGAACAGTTTGATGCCCAATATGTATAGGTGTATCCAAGCACGTGGCATAAAGGGGCCCCAAAAGGAAGACCCCCATATGGTCAGGTACTGCAAAATCAACAATTTGGGGGGGGGGCAAAGGTAGAAAAAAGTAAGTTCACCCCAGAAAACCATATATTTTCGGAAAGTACACATCCCCGCAAATCCAAATTGGGTATGCATGTCTTTGTACTCCAAAGTACCAAGTCGCAAGCCTTTCATAAATTTGGGGATTAAAGCAATGGTTTTTACATTTCTGAAAATCCCTTAAAAAATATTGCAATTGGCCGCATTTATCTCACCCAATTTCTTACATACAATTGTAAAATACCATAAATATTGATTCCAATGGTCTAATGAACAATTTGATGCCCACTATGCATTGATAGTGGGCATCAAAAAGTGCAGTTTGCCACATTTATCGCACACAATGTTTCACGTACAAAGAAAAATCACCCTTAATATGGATGTCAGAGGTCTACTGAATAGTTTGATACCCAATATGCATAGATTTACCAAAGTATGTGGTGTGTACGGACCCCAAATAAAAAACGTGCATATGAATTTTCACGCTGGCCAACTAAGCTGCTGAAAAGAGAGCCCCAACTGTGCGTTATGTCCGTAAGACCCCCAAACTGTAAAAATACTCCCAGAAAGCCATATATTTTTGGAAAGCAGATATTCTGGCGGATCAAACTAAGTATAAGTACCAAACAGCAAAACTATGCAAAACTACATAAAGAACAATAATTCAGGGATAAAAAGCAATAAAACCACAAAAATAGTGTAAATCAATGAAATAACAAAATTATTGATCCGACAGCGTAATTAGTGGCCAAAATCGATTATCCAATAGTCACGCTGCCGAAATAACACATTTTAAGGCAAAAAAACACAAGATAACAGTACAATGAATAGGTTAAAAAAAAAAAAAAAACACCTGTTTCTGAAAAAAAACCACCTGTTTTTGTGTATACATGTTTGTGCACTAATAAAAGTTGTCTGAGTGTGCAAATACATGTAAATAACTGTACAAAAGGGACCAAGTGTGCTAAAAAAAAAAAAAAATACCAATCTTTACTAAAATGTGTGTAAATGTATAAAAGTACTGTAAGTGTATAAAAAAACGTGCACTTGCCATTTTTGGAGCAGGAGGATCGCTGTCATCACTGGAGGAGTCCTGGGCAGCGTGTCTGCAGAGTTGTTGTGCAGCACGAAGTGCGTGGGTGGCTCTGCAGGCAGGAGTGTAGTAGCAGACGCTTTATGAGATGAGTCTGCTACTTTGAAGTAGGATCTGTGACTATCGAGTCGCAGATCCGACTTGACAGCCCCCCAGCCTCGTTGCCTAGGGGGCTGTCTAAGAAGCATTAATCGGCTAAAGATGTACCATGTACGGTCTTGGCAGCCTGAGCATTTGACTTCCAGCACGTACGCCGTACGAGCTTGGCAGGCAAAGGGTTAAAGAACCTTACCAAATTGTTCTATATATCAGTAAATATTGCCTTTTACAACTTTTATCTCGAGCCACCATTTTGTGATGGTCTGTGTGCTCCCTCTGATTCGGATATCATCTGACTGGAAATAATGCAGTTTTTACTGCACCAGGAAGAAATGTGGAAATAAAAGGCAGAGCTCTGTACATACACTGGTTAATGTACCCTGGCATTTATATTTGCTCTTGGATTGTTTGTATGCCAAGTGAATCGTGCAGCCCAGGAGGCAGCCCTTAGTATTTGAAATTAGTTTAGCCAATGGCAATTAACCCTATCCCTGCCAGCAGTTTTGTCCTAGATACAAACATCTACTGCCAAGCAGTTTTTAGATATTAAGGGCCTTTCCTGGGGTGGTCTTTTAGTTTACCCAGTAAAAAATATATTGTTTTTTTCAGGACAACCTGAACTTTCAAAATATGCAAGAATTTTGGTGTAATTCTTCTTCTGTAAAAAAATATAGGCTTCTAAGTGTTTAATAAAATGAAAAAAATCATGTTTCCCAAAGAACAATCACATATATCAAAAACATAATTTATTTTATGTAGGAGAACACAGCTGATTTGGAAAGGTCTATGTCTCCTGAACACGGCAATACCAAATATATATACTTTTATGGAGATTTCTCACTTGTATAGCTCAAAATCCACAAGCAGTACACTTCCTATATTTCCAAAGCACCGCTCCCCAAACGGCATACTTCTGATTTCAAGGCCAAACATTCCCCTAACAGTAGGTTTACCCTAGAAAACTACCCATTATTAGAAAGAACAGATTCTGGTGAATCAAATATGCTTGCACTCCAAACTACCAAGTTGCAATTGTTTCCTAAAGTTATAATGTTTTATAGCAATTGGTGAATTTTTTGAAAAATGACCTCAAAGCTTCCACTCTACAGCATCATATCTCCCACACATCATTAGCTATCAGTGTAAAACACCCCAAATATGAAAGCCTGGGGTCCAGTGAACAGTTTGATGCCCAATATGAATAGGTTTACCTAAGCATGTGGTATATAGGGGCACTAAAATGTAGATGCCTCATTTGAGCGATCAGTTCTGTAATTCCAGATACTGCAAAATCAACACATTTACATAGTTGTGGGGGGGGGGGCAAAGTTAGAAAAAAGTATGTTCAACCCAGAAAACCATATATTTTCGGAAAGTACCCATTCCCCCGAATCCAAATTGGGTATGCATGCCGTTCTACTCCAAAGCACTAAGCCGCAAACCCTTCCTAAATTTGGCAATTTTGGTGCCATTTTCTAATATCACCGCAAAACTTCCAACCTGCAACATCGTATTTCCCACATACTATTATGTCTCAATATAAATCACCCCAAATATGAAAGCCTGGGTCCCCTGAACAGTTTGATGCCCAATATGTATAGGTGTACCCAAGCACATGGCATATACTGGCCCCAAAATGAAGACATCCCATATGGTCTGTCATTTCAGGTACTACAAAATCAACACATTTACATAGATTTGGGGGGCAGCAAAATTATAAAAAAGTATGTTCACCCCAGAAAACCATATATTTTCGGAAAGTACACATTCCCCTGAATCTAAATTGGGTATGCATGTCTTTCTACAACAAAGTACCAAGCCGCAAACCATTCCTAAATTCGGTGATTTTGGTGACATTTTCAAAAATCACCTTGAAATTTCTACACTGCAGCATCGTATTACCCACATTCTCTTATGTATCAAGAGAAATCACCCCAAATATGAAAGCCTATGGTCCTCTGAACAGTTTGATGCCCAATATGTATAGGTGTACCCAAGCACGTGGCATATAGGAGCCCCAAAAGGAAGACCCCCATATGGTCTGTCATTTCAGGTACTGCAAAATCAACACATTTACATCGTTTTGAGGGGGGCAAATGTAGAAAAAAGTAAGTTCACTCCAGAAAACCATATATTTTCGGAAAGTACACATTGCCACGAATCTAAATTGGGTATGCATGTCTTTGTACTACAAAGTACCAAGCCGCAAACCATTCCGAAATTTGGTGATTTTGGTGACATTTCCAAAAATCACCTCAAAATTTCTAGCCTGCAGCATCGTATTACCCACATACTTTTAGGTATCAAGAGAAATAACCCCAAATATGAAAGCCTAGGGTCCTCTGAACAGTTTGATGCCCAATATGTATAGGTGTACCCAAGCATGTGGCATATAGGTGCCCCAAAAGCAAGACACCCATATGGTCTGTCATTTCAGGTACTGCAAAATCAACACATTATACATAGTTTTGGGGGGGAGCAAAGGTAGAAAAAATTAAGTTCACCCCAGAAAACCATATATTTTCGGAAAGTACACATTCCCGCAAATCCAAATTGGGTATGCATGTCTTTCTATTCCAAAGCACCAAGTCACAAGCCTTTCCTAAATTTGGAGATAAAAGCAACAGTTTTTACAACTCTGAAAATGGCCTAAAAATATTGCAATTGTCCGCATTTATCTCACCTAATTTCTTACATACAATTGTAAAACACCATAAATACTGATGCCAAGGGTCTACTGAACAGTTTGCTGCCCAATATGCATTGATATACCAAGGCAGCTGGCATGTTCGGACCTCAAATGAAAATAGTGCATATGATTTTTCTCCGCTGCCGATTAGCCTTCTGTGAACATAGACCCTTGACTTCATATTATGTGCCTCAAGACCCTCTTAATAGCAAAGACCCACCAAAACCATATATTTTTGGAAAGTACACATTCTGACAAATCAAACAAAGATAAAGACGTCTTTATACACCAAACTACCAAACTGGAAAGCTGTTCTAAACGTAGAGGTTTTTACAACATTTCTGAAAATCGCCTATAATTGTTGCAGTTTGCCGCATTTATCACACACAATGTTTTACGTATAAAGAAAAATCACCCTAAATATGGACGTCAGAGGTCCACTGAATAGTTTGATTCCCAATATGCATAGATTTACCAAAGTATGTGGTGTGTACGGACCCAAAATGAAAAACATGCATATGAATTTTCACACTAGCCAACTAAGCTGCAGAAAAGAGAACCCTAACTGTGCGTTATGTGCCGGATATATTCTGGCGAATCAAACTAAGTAAAATAAATCTTTCTATACCAAAGCACCAAATAGCAAAACTATACTAAAGATGCATAAGGAACAATAATGCAGGGATAAAATTGCAATAAAACAACAAAAATAGTGTAAATCAATGGAATAACAAAATAATTGATCCGACAGCGTAATTAGTGGCCGAAATCGATTATCCAATAGTCACGCTGTTAAAATAAAATGTTTTTAGGCAAAACAAACGGTACAATGAATAAGTAAAAAAAAAACACCTGTTAGTGAGTTTTTGTATATACATATTTGTGCACTAATAAAAGTTGTCTGAGTGTGCATATACATGTAAATAAGTGTAAATAAGTGTACAAAAGGGACCAAGTGTGCTAAAATAAAAAAATAAAAAATACCAATCTTTACTAAAATGTGTGTCTAAGTGTATAAATGTACTGTAAGTATGTGTAAGTGTAGGTAAGTGTGTAAAAAAACGTGCACTTACCGTTTTTGTAGCAGGAGGATCACTGGAAACAAAGGAGGCAGCCAGGACATTGTTTTTGCTGAGTCACTGCAGTGCAGGAAGTGTGTGGGCGGATGTGCGACAGAGAGCAGGTAAGAGAGCGCAGCAGCGCTTTTGCAGCAACGTTTGCCACTTTGAAGTCGGATCTGCGACAATCATGTCATAGATCCAACTTGACAGTCCCCCAGCCTCGTTGCCCAGGGGGCTGTCAACCCTCCTGAACCGCCAGCATGTATGCCGTACGTGCTTGGCGGTTAAAGGGTTAATACTAAAAAAGTTTATTATAAAGGAAACCTATACCCTCTGAACAATTTAGGTCTCTATAAAAAGATATTGCATAAAACAGCTCATATGTAAAACTCTGCTTCATGTAAATAAACCATTTTCATAATAATATCCTTTTTTATTAGTAGAAAAATATTAGTAAATATTTTAAAAAATAAGGGCCATCTCCTGGGATCCTAGGATTCACAGTGCAAACAAACAAACCATACATGATAAATCAAATGAGCCAATTAAAAGATATAGTTATATCTTTTGCTTCCACACTTCTTCCTGTTACAGTTAGAGTTGTATTATTTCTGGTCAGGTGATCTCTGAGGCAGTATAGAGACCAGGACAAAATGGTGGTTCAAGGTAAGAGATGTAAAACAATATTTACTTAAATATATATTCCAGTTGGGTAAGATTCTTGAATATACCACTTAATATTATATAAACTATTTGTTGCTTAAATATTCATTTTGCGGGTCAAGTTTTCCGTTAAAGGGATACTGTCATGGGAAAAAAACATTTTTTCCAAATGAATCAGTTAATAGTGCTGCTCCAGCAGAATTCTGCATTGAAATCTATTTCTCAAAAGAGCAAACAGATTTTTTTATATTTCATTTTGAAATCTGACATGGGGCCAGACATATTGTCAATTTCCCAGCTGCCCCAAGTCATGTGACTTGTGCTCTGATAAACTTCAATCACTCTTTACTGCTATACTGCAAGTTGGAGTGATATCACCCCCTCCCCAGCAGCCTAACAACAGAACAATAGGAAGGTAACCCGATAACAACTCCCTAACACAAGATAACAGCTGCCTGGTAGATGTAAGAACATCACTCAATAGAAAAAACCCATGTCCCACTGCGTTCTATTCAGCTACATTGAAAAGGAAAAACGACAGCCTACCAGAAAGTAATTCCATCCTAAAGTGCAGGCACAAGTCACATGACTGGGGCAGCTGGGAAATTGACAAAATGTCTAGCCCCATGTCAGATATCAAAATTTAATATAAAAAAATCTGTTTGCTCTTTTTAAAAATGGATTTCAGTTCAGAATTCTGCTGGAGCAGTACTATTAACTGATGCATTTTGAAAAAAACATGTTTTCCCATGACAGTATCCCTTTAAAGAAAAGGTTTGAGTGAAGAAAACCCTTAAAACTATTTTCTCGGGAATAAATGTTCAACAAAACATGCCACTGAAAGGGAAAGGAATATCTGCTGTGTTCTAGCTGGTGTCTTAGCACTTCTACTTTTTTTTAAGTGAGATGTCTGACTAAAAGCAACAGATTCACTGGTATGATTCTGAACCATGAAAGCAATCCTTTGGAAAATGTGTCCCAGATAATTTTGGGTATTGTGAAAGAAAATCCACTATTGCTTTTTACAAACCCATATCCAGAAGTTCTGAATATGAACTGAAATGCTAGTGCAATATGTTGCTACTGGAAAATAGGAGAAACTAATTTATGTTTCAATAAATATGAAAAACTGCAAAACATAAAAAATAGGAAGAAACTAAGGAAAGTCTTTATTGTGATGTACCATTTGGAAACAAAGCAACCAAAGAAAGCCTTTGTTGTGATGTACCATTTGAAAACAAACTAAGTTTTGTAAAGATGAACACACCCTTTTATGTGTTTTATCTTAAATTTTGTCAGTACCTACTTCCATACTTTATAGCAATTTCATGTATAAAGTTTGCCTCAGTTTGCATTTGGCAATTATACAATATGTAGGGCATTATCAATCTACACAGATATCACTATACCTTAATTTTTGTCTCTTTCTCCTGATAACTCACAAGTGCTGTGGTAAAGTTCTTTGTGATTTTGCATTATTGTGTATTTCAAAAAAATTCTAAAAAAGAAAAGAGAATGATATAATAATCTTAGAATGAGAGTTTCAATTTACATGAAATAAATGGGTCACATCAACACAGCATGCTAGATAACTGTGTCCCTTTGGCGGCCAGGGCCCTCTCACATATTAATAAAAAAAACATTGGTGGTCACAGACCCTCACACGTTAATAAAAAAACATTGGTGGTCAGGGCCCCACATAAAAGTAATATTGGGGGTCAGGGCCACAACATGGTAAATGGCCAGGGCACCCCTCACAGGCTCATGTAAAAAAAACTGTGGTCAGCCACCTCCACCCTGTCCCCCCCTGATGGCTGACCTGATTGTAGAGTTCAAAAGTTCAACCACTAACTGTTGTATTCTTTTCTTAAAAAGCCAAAAATACAATATCAGTTCAGAAAATTTTAAATAACTATCAGTATAAGCATGTACTCATCACAGGCTTGTTAATCAGATTTTAATATGGCCAAGTTCAGCAATCAAGTACTACATAAACAGACACATTTATCGGGCCTAATTCACAAGGTTGGTTGTAATATATATATTTTGTATACAAAAAAACACATCACTCAAAGTTATAAATGCAAAAATGGTAGTGTTTTAAAGAAATCATACCATAGCAACATTTCAGAGTACCCTGACCCCTTCCTCAAGCCAAGGGCACAAGTAGACATTTAAATAGACATTAATGGGAAACTGTCATGGGAAAACATGTTTTTTTCAAAACCCATCAGTTAATAGTACTGCTCCGCACTGAAATCCATATTTCAAAAGAGCAAACAGATTTTTTTATATTTAATTTTGAAATCTGACATGGTGCTAGACATATGTCAGTTTCCTAGTTGCCCCCAGACATGTGGCTTGTGCTCTGATAAACAACAGTCACTCTTTACTGCAAATTGGAGTGATATCCCCCCCAGCAGCCTAACAATGGGAAGGTAACCAGATAACAGCTCCCTAACACAAGATAACAGTTCCCTGGTAGATCTAACAACAGCGCTCAATAGTAAAAATCCAGGTCCCACTGCGACACATTCAGTTACATTGAGTAGGAGAAACAACAGCCTGCCAGAAAGCAGTTCCATCCTTAAGTACTGGCTCTTTCTGAAAGGACATGACCATGCAAAAAGACCTGACATGTTTGCCTACACACCAATATTATAAATTAAAAAAAATACACTTCCTGGTTCAGAAATTAAATTTTATATTGTAGAGTATCAGTATCAGAGTGGACCAACTGAGTACCCAATGTCCTTCCATTACTGTATGACATTAGTGGGGGTTGACTAAATTTCTGGATATCAGGATAAGAAGATTTAAGTATTCCCCAATGTTTACAAAGGACTGTGGCCACAAAGTCACTCCGTCACTACTATATTTGGTAACAAAGGGTATACTTGGATCTCTTTCTTTGTGTCTAGAGGGGAGGCCCATTTATCAAAGTTCGAATTTTGAATTCATGTGAATTTTTTTTAATTCAAATGTACTCAAAATTTGACTGGGAAGTTATTTAAGAAAAAATTAGAATTTCTAATATTTGATTGAATGGTTCCGGCCTGAAAATTCAAATCGTATTTGATTCATATTCGATTCATACGAATTGAGTTTTTCTCTGAAAAATAAACTCGAATGTCAGGAATTAGTATATAAAATATTTTGGCGCATCTCATTTATCTCTTGATGGAACCGCATAAGTGAATATGTCTCCCCTCCATATCACAAACACATCATCAATGAATTACCACCACACTATACAGTGCTTAGTGAATGACACCCGATGAAAAATGTGTTCTTTCTCTTGCCTTAGAATAAAGGAATTTATGTATGAAGGGGCAACATTAGAACCAAACATGGTTCCCCTCAACTGTAAATAATACTTATCCTTGAATCTAAAATTGTTCTCACAAATAATTTCTAATAGTCTTAGTTTCTATGGGAACCAGTAATGCTATGACTTCATTGGTGTTTAGACTGGAGGGTGTGTTTAGTAAACTGAGCTGAAAAGAACTGAGCATGCTCACAAGTCAACAGCCAAAGCAAATTCCTGAGGGAGGGGCCTGAGTGGGTTAGAAAAGGAGAAGGATTTCTAAGTGATTAAGGGGATGCTGCAGCTTTGATGTTCATCATTTAACAACCAGAGTGGCAGTTATCTAACTATTTCAAAGAGGCTGTTCACTGATTCGATTGTTGTGGGAGAGATTTACATGTCCTTTAATCGTGATGTCTGTTCTAGATTTCAGATTATTAACTGCAGCAAATTCAGCAGTGATGAAATTAGCAGATGCCATACGACCATTAGATCCCAGGCATTGCTCACCGATGTCTTTTTTAACCTGTTTAATATAAGTTTCCACAGCAAGGTAAGTTGTGGGAGGCACAAACTTACTTTTGCTGCTAAGACCCAAAGTATCAAAAGTCAGAGTTGCCCCTGTAGGTTGTGCTATAGTATATGGATTGGCTGTAAAATGTACTTTTAGAGGGTTAGTTACTGAAATCCAAATTTATCAAATTTTTTAAATAAAAAAAAAAACCACAACCAAAATCCCATACCTGATATGACCTTATTTATTATTTAAAAAGCTTGATTTAATCAGTTCAGGTAAAAACTATTTTTTCAGATTTTTGTCTGAAAAGCCCAAAATTGTCAGATTTTCGGGCTAATTCCAGCGCAGACCACAGAAACTTAAAAATAGAATAGGGACCTCTGCCATTGACTTATACACAATCTCGGCAGGTCAGAGATGGCAGATTTTCGGATTCTGGCTTTTTGCTACATCGGGCTTTAATAAATCTTGAAGTTTAATAAATTTTGCAAAAAATCTGCAAAATTTAGTCTACGGGCAACAAATTTTTGACGTACAAGGCGGCATGACACCAATTGGAGTCTATGGCCCAAATTCACTAAAGTTCAAAGTGACTAACGCTGGCGTAATTTCGCCAGCGTGACGTCACATCGGAAATTTGCGCATCCGCGGAGCAGTACTAACGATAGCGAAAGAGAGAACGCTAGCGAAGATTCGCACGCTATCGCTAGGCGCATGATCGCCCTAGCGAACGGATGCAACTTCGCTACTTCGCTAATTCAGGGTCAACGCTAGCGTTGTTTCGCACTAAACGCTGGCGAATTTGCGCATTGGCGAATAAACGTAACTTCGCAAATTCATTAAGATGCACATTTTATTGAACGTTACTTCCTTCGCCAGACATGCCTTCATCAGCTGTGACCTGGCGAAGTGCTTTGGAGTGCATAGAACAATCTCAATCATCACTTACTTTAGTAAGTAATTTTACACTTTAATTTAGATTTTAATTTAAATTAAGTCCAAAAAACGCTGGCGTTTTTTCATTTTTTATATAGTTGCCAACAGTTTTTTTTTTTCTTGTAACTGTATTTCAGGCATACCTCTCAACTGTCCCTTTTTTGGAGTGACAGTCTCTCTTTTTATAATTCAACCCCCAGTCCCTCATTTGTACTGGAAACAGCCAGAAAAACTTTTAAACTTAATTGGCTTTTGGCAGAGAGGACAGAACAGCTAACAGGTGCAACTAAGATACTTTTGTAAAAGTTCTTGTTCCTCTTTTTGAGATTCGCACACATATGGAACTTCAAATTGACAGTATATATGTCAATTATACTGTTTCCTAAGGCTGCCAGGAAATGTGTACCAAAAATTTAAAGGGGTCATTCAGCTTCAAGTTCACTTTAATTTACAAAATAATATGTAATTGGAATCAACTTTAAAAATCACCATATTTATTTTTGAGTAAGATATTTTTAAGGATTTGGCTTCTTCTTGTCACTCTTTGCAGCTTTCAAATGTGGGGGGTCACTGACCCCAAATGTCATGCTCTGTAAGGTTTAACATTTATTGGTGTTGCTACTTTTTATTCATCTCTCTATTTAAACCTCTCCTATTAATAGTGCAGTCTCATTGAAATCAATGCACGGTTGCTAGGGTAATTTGGACCCTAGCAACCAGACTGCTGAAACTGCAAATTGAAGAGCTGATGAATAAAAGTTGAATAAGTGAAACACCACAAATATTCCAAAATTAGATCCAACTGCAATTTGTCTCAGGATATCCCTCTCTTCATCATGCTACAATTCATTTAAAGGTGAACAAGCCCTTTAATGTAAAGTATTGGCACCAACAAAAGAAATACGTCAGGCCTGGACTGACAATATGTGGGCTGGGGCAAATGCCAGAGGGGCACCTTTATGTTGCCATAGACAATCACCATTTATTGGGCTGCTTGGGCGTCTGTGTATTGAATTGCAGGGCCTAGTGTGAATCCTACTCCACCTGAAACTTCTTTATACAACTGATTAGCTGGCCTATGCATATAGATGACTCCACAATGTAGCTCCTCCCACAACCATCATGTGATGTCTAGTTCATACCGCCCAACATTTTGGAAGTAAAAAGAGGGACAACATTTTTTTCCCATCACACCGATGTTTGTTCACTTGACCAAATTGGCCAGGTTAGAAAATGTAGAAAATATTTTTCCTTATCTAAAGTTTTGAAATTACTTATTTGCTTATCTCAGAATTGTTACAAAGCATCTTAGTTGCACCTGTTAGCTGTTCTGGGCTCTCTGCCAAAAGCCAATTAAGTTTAAAAGGTTGTTTTTCTGGCTGTTCAGTGCAGAGAAAAGAGGGACTTTCCAGTACAAATGAGGGACTGCAGGCTGAGCTGTCAAAAGAGGAACTGTCCCTCTGAAAAAGGGACAGTTGGGAGTTGTGGACTAGTTTATCATTGTGTGTAATTAAACATTTACATATGTTTATATTTGCCCGGCCAATACCTTCACAAATGGAGCCCCATTTTTTGTACTGTTGTAGTTCAGCTATATTAATCATGTTGGTTTTCAGCTTCCCATGTTTTGCTTTTTTAGATAGGTGAAAAGCCAATGTTTAACGCCTATGCATTCCAACAATATCCAATGATGGGCATTTTTAATACATATATTTAGCATGAACACACCTTTTCACAATCAAGAACAGACCATTTAGAAATGTGCAAAAAATATTTTAATATATAAAATGTAAGATTTTTTCAAAAAATATATAAAATAAAAACAATCAGGCGTCAACCTGAGCAGGCTGTTCCAGGAGGTCTGTCCTTGTCTCCAGGGTGTGGAGCCTTTTCTCAATCACCTCCAAGCGCTGCAACACCCCGGAAAGAAGGACAGCCTCCTGGCTGGGTTCCGTCGCGCTCCCCTCTTCTGCCTCCTGCTGGCGAGATGGGCCTGGTTGTGGGTCTGGTGTGTGGATTTGTCCGAAAATAAACAAAAAAAATTTGTTACTGTTCCCTTCATTTCATTGTTTTGCATTTTTTACAGGCTTTAACATCATTAACACGTGAAGAGACTGATTCAAAAACAAGCTTCAAGGAACACATTCATAATAGAAATTACCTTCAGTTGGGGGGGATCCAACCACACATCTACAATAAAAAGATAGAAAAATTGTATGTAGACAAATCATATAAAGCAATGTTAAGAAACATACACAAATACTAGGGCAGGCATGTCCAAAGTGCGGCCCTTTTTCAAATTTACACCGGCCCTCAGCCTCCACCATGAAATTAATAATAATGAGGCCCCCCAGCACAGTGCAATCAGGTATCCCATAGCAGTAATATTAAGGCGCATTAGTGAAATTAACTGGCACTTGGTCTATACTGCTGCCTGTATGCTAATAGACACGTACTGGCAAGTAGTGACGCGCTGCTTTCACATACTTCATTAGGGCTGAAGGTGTCAATAGACATACGGACGTGCCAGTACAGTAAACTAAAGAAGTATGGCGTCTCTACGTTCCAGACGTGTCTATTGGTAACACCTTCAGCACACAGGCAGCAGTATAGACCATGTGGCAGATCATTTCACGAATGTGCCCAAATATTACTGCTACGGCTACGTGAATGTTAATGGTTCAAAGAATGTCAGGCTGAATGGTCGGCCCCCCACACATTTTCACCTCACCAAATCTGGCCCTCGTTGCAAAAAATTTGGGCACCTCTGTACTAGGGCATCACACATGTTCTAATTTGTGAACAACATCACTTCATATGGACCTTCAATGTAGGCCATTTCTCATTACAATATAGGTACAGGGATAGTCATATACATTCATGTTGTGGAAAATGTACCTTCTTCCCAGAGCTCCTCCTCCTCCACCTCCTCTGCCTCCTCCGCCTCTCCTGGGACATTTTGGGGGTGTTGTCCCGCTTGTTGGGCACCCTCCTGCTGCACTGCCTGTGCATGCCCTCTTCCTGAAGTCCAAAAATGAATTTTTAGAGTCAATTAGTTACATTAAAGGGGGACGTTCACCTTCAGGTTCAGTTACTATGTAATAGAATAGGCAATTCTAAGCAAGTTTTCTATTGGTCTTCATTTTTTTTAAATTCAGATTTATTTCCATTATTCTACTGAGTCTTTTCTGTCTTTCAAAAGGGGAGCACTGACCCTAAAAGAAATGCTCAGTAAAGTAAAGCATTTTTTTGGGTCACTTTTTACTACTCATCTTTCTGGTGTGAGTGAGGCATGGTTGCTAGGCTAATTTTCCCACTAGCAACCCAAATCATTAATTTGCAAAATGGATAGCTGCAGAATTAGCAAATAGAGAACTGCAAAAACACAAAACAATGACAACCAAGAGCAAATTGCCTCAGAATAGCACTCTCCATCATACTAACTTCACTCAAAGGTGACCAGCTACTTTAAAGCATTAACCCTTTCTGAATAATCATGTAACTACTTACTTTGTACATGAAGCTCCACTTGAGCCACAAACTCCGGCTCCCTGCGCTTCATATTGCTCCACATCCTTTGCAGGATGGGGAGCTCGAAACGAAGGCCACGGAGGCGACGCTGCAGCCTCTTCATGAGGTGCCTTTTATGGGCCCTTTTATGGGGGACCCACAAAGGCACATTGTCATATGAGTTGGTCAGCAAATAGCTGACCAACTCATATGCTGCCTCCTCTGTTAGCGCTCCCAGGCCTGGCATCTTTTCTTCTAACAGGAAGAACAGCAATAAGTTTCAGAGATTGACATGTGACCAGTGAAGGGAATTTCCCAATGTGACATGAAAGCAAGGAGTATATTTTTAATTTTTTTAGCTGTTTATTATGTTCAATCTTGAAAATCTAATGTTAATGTAGAATGATAGCATGAAATATTGCCTGTGTAGTGACGTTTTTATGTGGCGTAATTGCGCAGCGCATTATGTTACACGCAGTCGCCTTATGATACGCGCAGGCGCCTTATGTCACGCGCTGGCGCCTTATGTCACGCGCTGGCGAAAATTGATGCACCGGCGCATAATTTCAGACGCCTGCGTCCAAGTATTTGAAAAGGCTGCCAAATGTTCCTTTTTGCTGGGTTAGTGAATTTGTCAAAAATATGAATGCGTTTGAGGAGGAGATTTTGGGTGCTGCTCTTGGAATTCTGATTTTGATAAGGAGGCACCGTGTGGGGCAAAGGAGAAATGTCAGATTGGCACCTATTGAGCCCATCAGAAGGCCAAGAATGTTTCGTGAAAGTGGCAATACTTGATCATTTTTCTGATGATAAAATCGTGTCAATGTTTTGCTTAAAACGTGAGGCAATTCTGGAGCTATATGCTCATATAAGTGAAGACGTTGAACCTTTGATGGGTAGAAGTCATGCAGTGCCAGGGCTGTGTAAACTTCTGGCAGTATTGTATTTGGTTGCTAATGGCAGCTTCCAGCATGTGATATCCCAAGTAATGGGAATCAGCCAGACAACCATGTCTAGAATCATTCCCCAAGTATTTGACGCTATCCTAAGTTAACACGCAATTATATATATTTTCCATGTAATAATGAAGCGTGGCAAGCACTTAAGGTAGGCTTTTATCAGCTTGGGGGAATGCCCAATGTGCTGGGGGCAATAGACTGCACACATGTCATGATTGTACCACCGAGGGCAACCGAGGAACAGTTTCGGAATCGTAAAAATACACATTCCTTAAATGTTCAAGTCGTGTGTGACTACAAAATGCAAATCCTGAGCGTCTGCTCAGGCTTTCCAGGTAGCTGCCAGATTCCTTCATATTCCAGCAATCTGCCCTAAAGAAAAAATTTGTTTCCAGAAACATGCTAGATGGATGGCTTGTGGGTAAGTACTTCTATTACATTTTGGATTACAATCTAGTGTGTAAATATGTGAAACAGGTACCCTAAAGGGCTTGTTGTGCTTTCAGTTAACTTGGTACGATATACATATTGATATTCACAGACAATGTGCAATTGCCTTTCATTAGATTTGTGTTTTTTGTTTCATGCTTTTTTTGGTTTTTAGGTTTGTAGATTGTTTTCAGCATGTTGCTAGGGTCCAAGTTAATTTATCAACCATGCATGCAGTGATTTGATCAGCATGCAGTGATTTGATCAGTGATTTGATCAGTATCAAATCGTCAATGATCTGGGATGGGACAGAATTACAACTAAAACAGTTTGTGGATCACTGTAACAATAATGATAGGAATATTGGATTTACATATAAATGTGATGTGAATACCATTGAGTATTTGGATATACAATTTGTGTCAAGTGGGACTCAGATACACACTGATATATATAGGAAACCCATTAGCAGAAACTCCATCCTATGAAGGGAGAGTAGTCACCCTGGACCCCTGTTGGAGGGCATCCCAGTGGGCCAGTTTATACGTCTTCGACGGAACTGCTCCACATGGGACTCCTTTCAAGAGCGGTCCATGGAATTATGGGATAGAATGATAGCTAGAGGCTATAGCATAACATGCGTGAAACAGGCCTATGAAAAAGCGGTACACAGTGACAGATCTAAGTTGCTTAGCACTGAGAAACAGGAACAAAATAGGAACAAAAGGGGATTGGAAACAAATAAGATGAGATTCGTCACCACATATAATATGGAGGCAAGGAAAATACAGAATCTAATCATGAAACATTGGGGTATATTGAGATCTGATCCCATTTTGACACAGTTGGATTTAAAAAGCCACAGTTTGTCTACAGACGGGCTAATAGCCTTAGAGACAAAGTGTCTCCCAGCATGCTACCCGAAAAGAAGAGTGGTAAGAATTGGCTGGCAACCACTGGAACATACAAATGTGGTGCAAACATCTGCAAATGTTGCAGATTTATAAAAGTATCAAAAAATATACAAAGTACAACAACAAGGAGAACTCATAAATGTAGGACATATGCTAATTGTCGAACGGAGGCTGTGATATATCTATCAACCTGTCGTTGCGGCAAGCAATATGTCGGTAAGACAAAGAGAATGTTGAAAGATAGGGTTCTAGAACACGTAGCATGCATTAACAGAGCAGATGTCTCTTCAGCCGTGGCAGAACATGTAATTCATGAACATGGTGCTAATGATAATTTTGTTTCCTTTCAGGTAATTGAAACAATAAGATTGGGAAAGAGGAAAGGCGATATAGATACTTTGTTATCCAAGAAAGAGGTTGAGTGGATGACCGTAATGGATACTGTTGCACCTAAAGGGCTGAATAGAGATTGTGATATCAAATATTTTCTAGGGTAGATTACTAACACAGTGCTATTGGAGTATCAGATTCTGCAAGGAAGTAAAATGTATTTATTTATTTATTTATTTATGTGCCTTAATACATTGATCCTCTACGTAAGGGGACCTACTAATTATATTAGTATGGAAATAAGACAATAAATAAATTTAATAAATAATTGATTAAGATTATCCTTAGAAAAACCCCCATTAACTCTATTACAACTTCTGTTCCATTAATTGATACCATAAGATTTATATGTAGGCATACAAGCACTTAAGGGAATATATCTTGTAAGAGATTATAAAATTATAAAAATATAATGTTAAACTATGCTTGCATAGAAATGAATATTTGATATGGTCATGGAGTATGATGTTATTAATATATATGTTTTTATGGAGTTTTTTATTGAATTACATGGATATACATATATATATCTATTATCCTTGATCACGATAGGCTATTTGATACAGAATTAAAATGTTTCTAATAAATATAGTGACACTTATCACCTTTTAAAGAACCCTTTTGAAATTACACACACACAAAATTGATAAATAATATAGTATGTATTTTATTTATCTATACAAATTCACTTATATGATTATATGGCATAATTATACATGCTTGTAAAATACACACATAATAAGTCTTTATACATGATATAAAATTGTTTCTATTATATAAATTACACTGAGGTATCAATTTGCCTTTATTTTAATCACATGCTCACACGTGGCTATTTAATCATCCACACAAGTGCACACAATCACTCTGATGAAGTGCCCAGCTATGGGGTATGAAACGCGTTAGAATTGCACACCCTCCACTGTAACCCCTTTTTATGTGCGAGTAAAAGCCGAAGTTTGATGATAATTGTGCTGGATTCCTGATGTTTTTGGTCAGCGCCTGACAGCGATCTGTGGTTTTTGGATTGGAAGTATTAGCCGGTGAGGAGTGACCGGCTCATCGCGAGAGCTGCGATCAAACAGGAAGGCATGTCGGTCCGGATGAGCTCCGCCATTGACGCTCCGTGAGTAAAGCGTTGGCTACTATACAACCCCAAAAAAGTAGCCAACATGATTATAGTGTGTTGCATCCTTTACAACATGGCACTGAAACACCGAATGCCAATGGAGGTTGCGGATGATATAATGCCTGAGTTTCCCAACCAAACAGCCATAGCGGGTGATTCAACTGAGGCTGGAAGGCGAGTTCGAGCACAACTCATTGCCACAGTTTTTACTAGTAAGCTATTCATTAACTGCACTTTAAACAGGATATAATCATTTGAATGAATTTTAAAAGTATTTTGTTTTGTTTTTAGGAGAGTAAACTTTCATTTGTTCCATAATAAAACAATTTCAGGTAAGTATTTTTTCAACTAACAATGATATTAGATTGTAAGTAAAATATGTGGCAATTCTTTAAATTGTATGGGTTGAAACCATCCAAAAATAAATATCTATCCATCTATATTTGCACATATACATACACACTATTAAGATTACATTTTTATAATAATTAACAAGACCTGATAATTGAGTTCATATGACTAAGCATCATGTGGTGGTTTTTACATTAACCAAAGAAATGTCTTCATCCAATGAAAAAGATAAACATTACGTATCAAGTAAAAAATAATTACAAATACATTCATCGTTACATTTCTATGGCGTTTGGCAAACAAAGGTGCTATATTTGTGTTTGGTTGCCCCTTTGCAGGAATACATACTAAGTTAGTTGTTTCTCCCCCTTGCAGCCTTGCCCCTAACTTGACGGCCACCCCTTTTAGAAGTATCCGAGCTTCCACGAGTGAACCAGTGTCAACTTCACCTCCAGTAGTCTCCACATTTGCCAGCTGTTTTTATCTGAGAAGTAGCTAGCACTTCATGAGCTGGTTTTGAGTCAACAACAATTGATTTTGCTCTTTAATAAGCATATTCTGATGTAGTATCACATCTACATGTAGGGATTTCAACCGCAGTGATGTATCTGCAGTTATCTGAAAATGCTCGTTTAACCACAAAGTATTCATGAATCAGCTGTAATGGTCTAAATGTTGTGGTGGGGTTTTTTTGGGGTTTCATCGCTACTTGACAACAGAGTTGCAGTCAGCTGTTTAACCCTTTAAGTGCCAGCAGAATTTCACATTTTGGTTACGCGAAATGCCAGCCGTTTTTGAAACATTTTGTGCTCTCTCACTTTAGGGGCATTTTCTGAGGGGAAACCTATAGTTTACCTAGGAAAACTATACATTGTTTTTTTCAGTAGAAACTGAGCTTTCTAAATCTGCCTGAGTTTTCATGTATTTACACCTGTGCAAAAAAAATTTATAGTGCTAAATACCAAAAAAAAAAAATGAAAAATTACCATTTTTCATCGTATATCAATTTATACCAGAAAAATATTTCATTTTACGGATGAAAATCCAACTGATTTGGAAAGCCTTATGTCTCTCAAACGTGCCAATACCAGATATGTATAGTTTTAGGGAGATTTAGGATTTCTGTACAGCAAAAACTCCCGGCAGTATATTACCAAATTTTGAAAGCACTAAGGCAGAAAACGGCATGCTTTAGATTCCAAGGCAAAAAATCCTGAAACCGTAGGTTTACCCCCGAAAACCATACATTTTTGAAAAGTACACATTCTGCCGATTACAAAATGGGTAACTATGTCTCTCTACTCCCAACTACCAAACATAAAAGCTTGTCTGAACATAGCGGTTTTTCAACAAAAAATTCAAAATTCTGAAAAATCATTTCAAAGGTTTTATTTTGCTGCTCCGCATATCCCAAACTATATTAGGTACCAAGAAAAAGCAAGAAATATGATTGCCAGGGGTCCACTGAACAATTTGATACCCATTATGCATAGGTTTACCAAAGTATCTGGCATTTAGAGACACCAATATGTAGTTAGCACATCCAAATTGTTCAGGACTTTACTTCAGCTACTGAGAAATCAACACATTGACTGCATTTTTTGTGGGGTAAAAACACAGAAATATATGTTTACCCCCCAAACCCATACATTTTTGGAAAGTACACATTCTACCGAATCTAAAATGGGTACCCATGCCTTATTGCTCCAAACTACTGAGTCGCAAGGCTTTCCCAAAGTTGTCGGTTTTGGTGAAATATCTGAAAATTGCCTCAAAGCTTCAACTTCCCAGCACCATATCACCCATGTGTCATTACGTACTAAGAAAAAGCACCCTAAATATGATTACCAGGGTTCCTCCGAACAGTTTGGTGGCCATTGTTCATAGGTTTACCAAAGTATCTGGCATTTAGAGGCCCCAAAATGAAGTTAGCGCATACAAACAGTCCCGTGGGTAACTTCAGCTAATGAAAAATCAACACATTGACTGCATTTTTGTGGGGTAAAAACACAGAAATATATGTTTACCCCCCAAACCCATATATTTTTGGAAAGTACACATTCTACTGAATCTAAAATGGGTACCCATGCCTTTCTGCTCCAAACTACTGAGTCGCAAGGCTTTCCCAAAGTTGTCGGTTTTGGTGAAATATCTGAAAATTGCCTCAAAACTTCAACTTCCCAGCACCATATCACCCATGTGTCATTACGTACTAAGAAAAAGCACCCTAAATATGATTGCCATGGTTCCTCTGAACATTTTGGTGGCCATTGTTCATAAGTTTACCAAAGTATATGGCATTTAGAGGCCCCAAAATGAAGTTAGCACATACAAATTGTCCGGTGGGTAACTTCAGCTAATGAAAAATCAACACATTGACTGCATTTTTGTGGGGTAAAAACACAGAAATATATGTTTACCCCCCAACCCCATATATTTTTGGAAAGTACACATTCTACAGAATCTAAAATGGGTACCTATGCCTTTCTGCTCCAAACTACTGAGTCGCAAGGCTTTGCCAAATTTGGCGGTTTTGGTGAAATATCTGGAAATTGCCTCAAAGCTTCAACTTTCCAGCATCGTTTTGTCCATGTATCATTACCAGCATAAAGCATCTTAAATATAAACATATGGGTCTACTAAACAGTTTGATGCCCAATGTGCATAGATATACCAAACTATGTGGCGCACAGAGACCCCCAAATGACAATATGTATAGACATTTTCACGGCGGACGCTCTGGCTGCTGCAATATGAGCACCTGGAGTGTGTATTATGCGACATTAGACCCCCCTAACAGTACAGAGACCCCAGAAAACCATATATTTTCAGAAAGTACACATTCTGACGAATCCAATATGGGTAAATAAGTGTTTCTACTGCAAACTGCCAAACTGCAAAGCAATGCTGAACATAACGGTTTTTATCAAATTTCTGAAAATCGTCACAAAGCTTGAATTTTACCCCATTATATGCCCCACATTTCATAACTTAGCATAAAACATCCTAAATATGAACGCCAGGGGTCTACTGAACACTTTGATGCCCAATATGCATAGACATACCAAACTATGTGGCGCACAGAGACCCCCAAATGGATATATAGTAGATAAAATTTACAAGGCAAAACAAAATAAAGCAGTAAAGAGTGAAATGCAAAAAAATCCAATAAAACCACAAAAATCAATGTTTTTTTTCCAGACTAGCGTTATCAGCCGTCAGAATCACAGTTTGAATATTTTAGCTGGGCCAAACAGGTTATACGGCTAGGAACAAGTGAACACAACATACGCAGAGCTGAAAATGCAATAAAATGGCTAAAAATTCAATAAAATGGCTAAAAATGCACCAAAATACCCAAAATTGCAATATAATCACCGAAGTAACATAAAAAAGATATTGCACAGTACGGTTAGCGAATACGGTATTCGTAATGGCAATAAAACATTTTTTTCAGCCAAAAAAAGAGACGATGCGATAAGAAAAAAAAGCCACAATGCCATGTATGTGCGTGTGCGTGTGTAAAAATGGTAAATTACATGTTATGTGCGCGTGTGTGCGTGTGCACGTGTGTGTAAGTGCAGTGAGTGTAAGTGACCCCCCCAATCCCCAAAAATGTATGTGTAAGTGTGTGTAAGTGTGAATCTAAGGGGCCGATTCACGAAGGGTCGAATTTCGAAGTTAAAAATACTTCGAAATTCGACCCTCGAATTGAAATCCTTCGACTTCGAATATCGAAGTCGAAGGATTTAGCGCTAATCCTGCGATCGAACGATCGAAGGATTTTTCGTTCGATCGAACGATTAAATCCTTCGAATCGAACGATTCGAAGGATTTTAATCAAACGATCGAAGGAAAATCCTTCGATCAAAAAAAGGTTAGCAAGCCTATGGGGACCTTCCCCATAGGCTAACATTGACTTCGGTAGCTTTTATCTGCCGAAGTAGGGGGTCGAAGTTTTTTTTAAAGGGCAAGTACTTCGACTATCGAATGGTCGAATAGTCGAACGATTTTTACTTCGAATCGTTCGATTTCGTTCGACTTCGATCGAATTCGATCGAATTTAACCAATTCGATGGTCGAAGTACCCAAAAAATACTTTGAAATTCGAAGTATTTTTCATTCGAACCCTTCACTCGAGCTGAGTGAATCGGCCCCTAAGTGTGTATTACTGTAATAAGTGTGTGTTAGTGTGTGTAATTGTTGCACTAACCTGAAAAAGTCGCTGGAGACTGTTGCACACGATCAGGAAGACTCCCTGGAAGAAATCTGCGACGTCCTCTGTGTTCCTGTGCTGTGGGGGCGGAGATCTCCAGCGCGGTGCAGTCTGCAGCAGCAGGACACGTAAGTAACACGTGCCTGCTGCTGTTTTTGGGCCCCTGGGCGATCGCGCCCCAGGGGCCACTCGATCCCCTGCTCTGCTCGTTGCCTAGGGGCAGGGGATCGAGCAGGAACGGAGCGAGCGGCTCTAACAGCCGCTCCTGAACCCGGAAGTGCTGCAGAACGTAGAATCTACGTTCTGTGGCATTTAAAGTTACTTTTCCACAGAACGTAGATTCTACGTTCTGTAGCACTTAAAGGGTTAACTGATTGTTTTTCTTCATCCTCAGAGTGGAGATTTTTTTCCTGGTTGTATCGTTTAGCTACTTCACTTCAATTGCTTCCAGGGTTGCAGGTTGTTTAGCTGGTTGTGAAGTAATGGCTTCCAGGCAGAATGTGAGCATCACCATCGACAACTGTGTAAAAAGAAAATACAATTGTTATTATTCTAAAAAGAAAATAAGGCTTATATCCAGCATGCACAGCTTGCTCTTTCTGCACATTTTTTTATATTAAACCAAATGCTGACTCTCTATTTAAACTTAAAATATCAGTTTATACCTTTGCCATTAAAAATTTGGAGTCAAAAATCTTCAGTTTGTAATGTTTGGTGTGATTCTTCATCCTCCACATTAGTTTGACTCTGTTGCTGGTTGGAGTACAGTGTATTATCTGCTCCTAACAACACAAGTGATATTTTAACTATGAGCAAATATGATACATTAGGAGCAAGGTAAAGGCAAAAAATGAGGTCTAGAAATAGCTTGATTAAAATATTTGAATGTAGCAGTTCAACATTTCATGCAAGCGCTAACATTTTTATTCAAATCAAAAAATCTCCATTGAAGTGTTTTTTCCTTAATTAAAGTTGCAATTTTAGGTAAATGGGAGACCAAAGCTGCAAGATCCATACAATTAACATATATTGTTTTTAGCTGCTGCGTCAGTGTCAAAGCTGCCTTCCACACCACTTATATGTGGCCCTAGCAATCAGGGCCACCATCAGAATTTGCCGGGCCCCATACAACAACATTTTCTGGGCCCCCCTACAAAATATAAACAATAGGCAGGGACCAACACAAGTCCCAAACATACCTTGTTGACCAGCCCCCTACCCCAAGTTACAAATAAAGATATATTTGTGGGCAGGGCCCCACGAATTTGTCTAAAAAATTGTGTTGGGCATGGCTTGGCTACAACTTCAGCCCAATTTCAGAACAACTCATCTCCTACACACACACACCCCCATTATACAGACACCCCCATACACACACACACACACTGCCTGGCTGTAGGAAAAGTATTTCTTAAGAACTGCTGCTGAATTGCTAGAGATGGGACAGAAGTGTTTCAGGGGATGCTGTGAGTTGTAGTCCAACCAGCTAGATATCACTGATGTATTTAATGGAAGGCTGAGGGGCCCAAGCCATATACACTCACTGCCTCCTGGGAAGCTGCCATTTCCATACACAGGATATAGACATATTACAGGTACCTGCCATGCTTCCAGGTAACCCCACTGGCACCACGAGGCTCAGGGCCCATTGGTTCCCCAGTACTGGCACAGGCTTTCCCAGGTACATCTCACACACTCACACACAAACACACACACACACACTGCCCCCTGACCTTCATACCTACCCCTGGGCCAGCCCCCTCCACTTCCAAGTTTGCCACACTGCAAATTCAGTACAACACGGGGTCGCATCACACTGCCCCTTTCCCTATTGAATTTCATTGCGGCTCCCGTTACCTCCACTGTAGTCCAGGCAGTGGGGGAGGGACTGGAGTGCGGTCATTGTAGGAGCTGTGTGTGTCTCCCTTCCTCCCTCTGCCTTTGGCTCCACCTCTCTCTCCCAAGCAGCCAGCTCTGGGACGTCACAACCCACTCCTCCCCTCTCATTGGCCAGACACCTGCGATATGTTAACACGGCTCTGGTGGGGCTGGGTGCATAGCCGGGCCCCCTTAAGTCCTGGGCCTGGTACAGGAGTACCCCCTGTCCCCCCCGATGGCGGCCCTGCTAGCAATTCAAACAATTGTTATTCGTTCCTTTTTAAATATGACAAAAACATATGTAATACAGCCAAACGCTTCAGGCAATTCTTGGTGCTTTGATTGTGGCACCCCATGCCATTCACTGCATAGACAATTTGTGTCCATAGGACATTTTTTTGGAGCCATCATGACAGTCTTTGGAAAACAGCTACATGATTCACCAATACGGTGTTGTGTGCAAATGAAAGATCAAAGGCTATTGATCTTAACTTTAAGGGCAAGGTGTAAATGTAGGAAACACCAAAGATTTTTACAAAAAAAAAAAAAAAAAAAACAGTATAAAAGCATATCAAAGTGAGGGGTGAGAGGCATGTGCATATAATAGGACAGGACCTAGATAACGGGGAGAGTACATGCAGTATAGCAGGGCCATGAAGCTAGCTCTATCTATAAACTGGCATCTAACGTACCTAGGGTTGCCATCCGGCCAGTAAAACACCTGGCAAGGCTGGGAGTGGTATTACAAATATACTGGCAATGTAGGTACCGGTATATTTGAAATACTCCTAACCAAAGCCCTCGCCCATCCCAACCCGCTCAAAACTTAACATTTTTTTGTTGGGTCTCTCCAGCCCCATCAAGTGCATTGGCCCCACCCCTTTATGTCATGCCCACTTTACAGCACACTTTTATGTCACACCCCGCCTCCTTTTACATCAAGGCCCACCTATTTGCTCCTGCCCCCCCACCAGCCTGTAATTATTGCATTGAAAGGTGGCAACGCTAAACATGCAAATAACAGTGTGCCTTTATCATCAGGCTTGGGGGAACTAATAGCTAGCAATGATGCTACCATGAGGCTGGATGTGGTAGGATTACTGCGGATTCTAATGTTCTAACTCTGTATACTGTGAAGATGGCCACTATACTGATCATATACTATGGTGGCCCAAGAGAAACAGCCAATGAAGATGCTTCTTCTGCTAGCCAATCTGTGATTAGTAAGAGAAAAGGCCTGCTGATGTCACCACAGAGAGAAGAAATGCTCTTTCCCTGAAAACTTGCTGATGCCTCAGTGTGAATTGCAGCTTTACAGTAAGTTTGAAACAGCAAACTCCCCAACATAGCTACACAGGCTCTGTATAACACATTATCATATTCAGGGGAAATAATCTGATGTTTTGTGTAGCAGTGAGGAAAGGTAGACAACCCCTCTAACAGTATAAAAATATGGTGTTTCATTAATGTTACAACTTCTAAAAAACAATGAGATTAAACTCAGCTTTGTTGCCTAATAACTTTCACATAATTATATTTATTTGGCCTTTAGATTTTAAGTAAAACATGTGGCAGTTTAACGACTTATATGTTGTAACATGCTCTAGCAGCTATAACATTTGTTAGGCCATGTCAGCCATAGCTATAGCTTTTTTCCCCCACACACTATTCCCATAAGTTTGAATTTAATTAACAAGAGCTGATCTTAAGAGTTTATATTACCAAGTAGAATGTGGTATTTTGTGCAACATCAAAATACAACCATACAAACATTAGATAATTTTTTATTTAAACATATTCACATCTTTTAGGCATTGCACTCCATTTTGCTAGCCCTTTGCTAAAGGAAAAAAAACAAATATACAATAATTTGTTGGAGATTGCATCTAGCTGCCACAAACACTAATATTCTTTGTGACCCCTATTGGCCTTAGAACTTACTGGACGGCAAACCCTTTGAGAAGGCGCTGAGGCACCACTGACGGAAGCAGCTTGATCTTCAGTACACACCATAGTTTGTGTAGAGGTTAACTGCTGTTTTTGTTGCGCAATTACCTGTTGCTTGAGTAACTGGTTCTGTTCCATCAAGAGTTCATTTTGTTGCTTCATTAGCTGATTTTGATGAATTATGAGCTCTAAGTGTTGTCTTTTTAAACTCAATGAAGTATCTGCCATCTGCTGCAAGTTATTATTTATGCACATTAAGTCCTCATGTATCATATTTAATGTTCTTTTTAGCTGTTTCTGCCTTTTTTGATTTTCCACACTACTTGAGGAAAGCCTTGCAGTCAGCTGTTGAATAGATTGCTTAAATAGATGTTCCTCATTGGGGATAAGTTCATCCTCCTCCTGGGGCTCAGCTACTTCACCTTCAGTAGGTTCAATGGTTTTATGTGGCTCAGCTGGCTGTGTTTCAAGGCAGAATGACACATCAAAAAAAAAAAAAAACACACCCTTTTATACAGCATGCATAATTTTGGCTTTCTGCACTTTACAAAAAAAGTGTCAATATTTAACATTATAAAAAAGTTAGTTTGGACCTTTGACATTTTATTTACACTGAAAAAAATAATAAAATAATTTCATTTTGCTCACATTGCTCAGATTCATCCTCCTCAATATTACTTTGACTCGGCTGCAGGTCCAGAGCGTTATCTGTCCCTAAGTGAAGAACAATACAAGTTAGATTTTAGCCATAAGCATGTATGACACATTAGGAGCAGGGTTAAGCAAACCTAAGTCACTATTCGAACTACAAACACCTTTATTCTAATCGATAAAAGTTGTAGTTTAATCATTTTGATACAAACACTAGAAAAATATTTAACATACAAGAGTCCATTGTAGTGCGTTTGCCTTTAAGTGGCACATCTGAAGGGGAGACAAGAAGCAAGATCCATACAATAAGCATACATTAGTTTTACCTGTTGCATCTGTGTCAAAAGATCCTTCCATACCACTTATGGTATCTGGACCGATATCTTTTGCAATTTCTGCTTCATAATCCCTTAACGAAAGTTGTGAAGGTGGTCCTCCTCCAGTACCCCTCATATGCCTTTTATGGTCGGCAAGTTTCCTTTTTCACTTGTCTGAAAAAACAATTGTGTTTAAAAATTTACACATGTAACAGCTTTTAGGAGATGCAGATTTGTTTTCATTTTATGCAACGTGCCAACATTTGTGAATATACTGCCATTTGTATAGTGAAGGGGGGAAAAAAAAACATTTGAAAGGGACACTTGTTTACATATGGCACATGTACTGTAGCAACTACACAACACTTGTTGCTATGTCACACATACTGTAGCAACTACATAAGTCTGTCAAAAACATGGCTTGTATATAATGCTTTTAGGAGCTGCAATAGTGAGAAACATTTACACAAATATGTTATGGTACATTATAAAGCCCTATACAATACTTTCAATAAAAAAAAAAAAATAAGAGCAATGTTAAAAATATATATAAAAAAAAAAAAAAGTCAAACAAACCTTTTTAGGTCAGCCAAACGCTTTTGGCAAGTCTTGGCATTTAGACTCTGGCACCCCACAGCATTCACCACACATACTATCTCATTCCAGATCACATTTTTTGTAGCCATAGAGGTGGACTGGCAGTCTTTGCCAAAAAGTTTGGCCCAGTGTTGCAAGACATGGCTGACCAACACACTATTTTCTGAAAAAGAAAAGGCAACAGCCCTATGAACTTTTTCTGGTACAGATTCATTAAGGGGAACTGGAGGAGAAGACCCTTGTCTGCTTGGCCCCTCGCCAGGATCCTGAACAGGAGGAATTAAAGAAGACACTGCAGGACCTTCCTTGGACATTTTTGGAAATCTTGAAAGAAAATTTTCACAATTAGGCCAAAATAAAACAAGGCATTTGCTCTTTATATACCCTCCTGATTTCATTGGCCAGTGCTTATTGGAAACGCCTGCTAATTGGAGTTATTGGAGACGCCTGTGGACAATTAGGGAAATTGGAAACGCTATCCAAACAGCAAATTATCTATTCTTCCTATGTAATAATGAAGCGTGGCAAGCACTTAAGCTGGGATTTTATCAGCTTGGGGGAATGGGTAGTGTGCTGGGGCCATATACTGCCACATGTCATGAATGTAGCATGATTTTTGCACTCCCATGCGTTGTGTTTTCTTGCGTTCAGCCACAGGTTTAGACGCATTTAATTCTTTTCAATGTGTCTGTACTCACACAGGCGCATGTAGGCACCGAACACAGGTTGAGATGCAACATGCTGCATTTTTCCTGCATTTGGACCTTAAAGGACTTGTTGTGCTTTCACTTATTTAGTATCATGTACATATTGATATTCATAAATGTGCAGTTGTTTATTATGATATTTGTATTTTTCATTTTTAACATTAACTAGCTCTGTAGTTTTGTTTTTCAGCAATGTTGTTGCTAGTCTGAAAGTGACCATAGCAACCATGCATACAGTGATTTAAATAAGATACTGGAATAAGAATACATATAGGCCAGTTCAATGCATTTTGTAAAGTCGCCCGAAGTAGTCTCAGTGCGGCGACTATTGAAAACCCAGCACTGTGTGTGCTTTAGCGCAGCCGATTTTACATTATTGTTTCTGCACAAACATTTGAGCCGATTGTGGCCGGATATTTGTCGGCAGGAGACAAATCTCCCCGAATCTCCTCGTGTGCCCCGACCTGAAAACTGTGAAAAAGTAAAAATGTGTTTGAACTGCAAAAAGATCATCATGCTTATATGAAGCATACACAGCTTTGTCTTTCTGCACATTATACCTTGCATGTTTCCTTATGGAAAATCATTTGTCTCCATTTAACCCTATAAATGTACATTTGTACTGTTGCAATTTCATTTCTGCTCAATAAAGTGGTTACTTGATAGTGTTTGCTCTAATTACATGTACACCTATAACAGAACTTTAATGACATTCTCAAATGCTCGTTTGTTAACAACAAACATGCCAACATTTGTGACTATACTCAGCCATTTGCATAGTGAATATATATATATTGTATAGTGAAGGGAAAAGGACAACTTCAAAACTGGCATGGAGGTGGTTACTATATAAAGAGCACATTTATATTGGAATAACACAACACCATTCAGGTGTAAAGCACATTTTTCACATGGAAAAACCAAATGTATGGAAGCATATAGTAAAAGGTTAGGTAGTTAATAAGCAAGTTCATATGGCACATGTACTTATCAACTACATGAAAATTGCTATACCAAATACTTTGGTTGCTATGACACATGTATTATAGCAACTACATTCTAAAATTAAGTTTGCAAATACATTGGTTGCTATGGCACATGTATTGAAGCAACTACATCCAAAAATAACTTTGCAAATGCTTTGGTTGCTATGGCACATGTATTGTAGCAACTACATTATAAAATTAAGTTTGCAAATACTTTGGTTGCTATGGCACATGTATTGTAGCAACTACATTATAAAATTAAGTTTGCAAATACATTGGTTGCTACGGCACATGTTTTGTAGCAACTACATTATAAAATTAAGTTGTCAAATACATTGGTTGTTATGGCACATGTATTGTAGCAACTACATTCAAAAATAACTTTGCAAATACTTTGGTTGCAAGTTCATATGGCACATGTACTTATCAACTACATGAAAATTGCTATACCAAATACTTTGGTTGCTATGACACATGTATTATAGCAACTACATTCTAAAATTAAGTTTGCAAATACATTGGTTGCTATGGCACATGTATTGAAGCAACTACATCCAAAAATAACTTTGCAAATGCTTTGGTTGCTATGGCACATGTATTGTAGCAACTACATTATAAAATTAAGTTTGCAAATACTTTGGTTGCTATGGCACATGTATTGTAGCAACTACATTATAAAATTAAGTTTGCAAATACATTGGTTGCTACGGCACATGTTTTGTAGCAACTACATTATAAAATTAAGTTGTCAAATACATTGGTTGTTATGGCACATGTATTGTAGCAACTACATTCAAAAATAACTTTGCAAATACTTTGGTTGCTATGGCACATGTATTGTAGCAACTACATTATAAAATTAAGTTTGCAAATACTTTGGTTGCTACGGCACATGTATTGTAGCAACTACATTATAAAATTAAGTTTGCAAATACATTGGTTGCTATGGCACATGTATTGTAGCAACTACATCCAAAAATAACTTTGCAAATACTTTGGTTGCTAGGGCACATGTATTGTAGCAACTACATTATAAAATTAAGCTTGCAAATACTTTGGTTGCTACGGCACATGTATTGTAGCAACTACATTATAAAATTAAGTTTGCAAATACATTGGTTGCTATGGCACATGTATTGTAACAACTACATCCAAAAATAACTTTGCAAATACTTTGGTTGCTAGGGCACATGTATTGTAGCAACTACATTATAAAATTAAGTTTGCAAATACTTTGGTTGCTACGGCACATGTATTGTAGCAACTACATTATAAAATTACGTTTGCAAATACATTGGTTGCTAAAGCACATGTATTGTAGCAACTACATCATAAACTAACTTTAAAATTAGTTCGGTTGCTATGGCACATGTTTTGTAGCAAATAGATTAAAATAACCTTGCAATTATTTCGGTTTCTATGGCACATGTTGTGTAGCAACTACATCAAAAAATTCACTTGCCAAATAGTTTGGTTGCTATGGCACATGTATGTGGCAATTAAATGGAAAAAATGTTGAAAAAATACACTTTCCAAAGACCAATTAAATGTTCTAATGAGATAACCACATTCACTTGTGCAGCATACATTTAGCATGGAAAAGCAGGGCAGAAGCAAGGGTGAAGTGACTAACGCTGGCGCAAATTCGCTACCGGCCGCTGACGTAAATTCTCCAGACATACTCCTGCGCAAATTCGCAAGCATACGCCAGGCGAAGTTGCGCGCTGGCGAATGGACGTAACTACGCTAATTCACTAATTTGCGCATTTTACTGAACGTTACCTCTTACGCCAGACTTGCCTTCGCCACCTCAGACCAGGCGAAGTGCAATAGAGTAGATAGAGATTGCTTCAGAAAAAGTCAAAATTTTTTCTAAGGCTCAAAAAACGCTGGCGTTTTTACATTTTTGGGTGATAGGCTGAAAAAGAACGAATTTTTTTTGGAGGCTCCCCCCTACATTTCCTAACTCATGGCAACTTAACTATACAGTGGGCACATGTGTAGGGCCAAATAAATATTTTATTTGCAGTTTTGACGGTTTCCCTGCCTTGTGTAGTGATTCTACATATGCCTCCTTTGTAATTTGAATTTGGCGCCGTATGCAAATTAACCATCGCTAGCATAACTTCGACAAATAACGCTAGCGCAACTTTGCAGCCTTACGCTACCCCTGAGCGCAACTTCGAATTATAGAGGATTTGCGTAACGCTGACGAAAATATGCCTGGCGAAGTGCGGCGAAGGGTTCGCTGGCATACTTTCGCTGGTTAGTGAATTTGCACCTATGGGCGTCATTTTCACGGCAAACATTTTCATTCATCAATAAATATAACAACTGTACATAGCGCAGCAGTGAAAATTGTAGCCATGCCTATTTTGTAGCCATAATTCAGTCAACGAAGTGCAGATGCACACCTGGTCCAACATTTAAACAGGTTATAACGTTTCGGGGGCGTACCCCTTTGTCACCTGACGAAGGGGTACGCCCCCGAAACGTTGTAACATGTTTGGATTGACATTAAACACGGGTAATAACCCTTGAGCAGATTACGTGTGCTGGAGTACTCTATTTTGTTATTTTGTAGCCATACCATATCCAGTTTTCAAAAACACACCTTTTTACATGATTGAAACAAGAGACACTGTGGCCCCAAAGCATTTCAGACATAGTGGTGACCTTTCAATCATACTGCACTGTAAGTCACTGTCCCATTCTCTTCAGACAGGCATGTTTTATAGTATAGGCCCCCACTGCAAACACTAATATGAATAGCAAAAGACTTGTGGCCCCCAGACCAATGGCTCTCACACTTGAAAAGGATGCAGCAGTTTCCTCTATGTACATGCCCCTTTTGCATAACTTTTCCAATTGGTACCGCAGATTTTTATAGTGCTGCTCTTTAAGGTTCTAAGCCACAATAATGCTCATTTACAAACACTACCACAATTGCTGCTTGCAAAACTGACACAAAGTTCTTTGTGTATCAATGGCATTCATAAATATTACTTGCACCTAACTACTCTACTTGCACTTCCCTGTACTTATGCTGAGTGCCAATGTGCCTGCCCATCCTTTTTTTTAAGAATAGCACACAAGTGTGTCTATTGACCCTAGGAATCCTGGAATTACCCTTGACTTGTGGTAATGCCAGAGTTTCCATAGCAATTGCTGCTATTAACTTGCTCCAAGGAAGCCAGATACTAATGCATTTATTAACAATGGATGCAACACAATTGCCACTCTCAAAATGTTATGCACAAGTTCCACCCCTTTCATTGCAATGTGCAAGTTATAACTAGAATGGATCAATCATTTTGGATCACTTAGAATGCATTGAGTAATTGCACTGTGATCAACTCAGCTTGTGGCTGCAATGCCAATAACTTGTTGGGAAAAATCGCTGCATTTTGGGGAAAATGCATAGTTCAATGCATCCAAGAATGTAACTTTGCATATTACACTGTATTCGTAATTGATCCTTAAGGCTCGTCTCAATTTTGCTAAAAAACATCTCAATGATTGCCAAGACTTTTGGGAAAATACCTTGTGGACCGACGAGACAAAAGTTGAACTTTTTGGAAGGTGCGCGTCCCGTTACATCTGGCGTAAAAGTAACACAGCATTTCAGAAAAAGAACATCATACCAACAGTAAAATATGGTGGTGGTAGTGTGATGGTCTGGGGTTGTTTTGCTGCTTCAGGACCTGGAAGACTTGCTGTGATAGATGGAACCATGAATTCTACTGTCTACCAAAAAATCATGAAGGAGAATGTCCGGCCATCTGTTCGTCAACTCAAGCTGAAGCGATCTTGGGTGCTGCAGCAGGACAATGACCCAAAACACACCAGCAAATCCAGCTCTGAATGGCTGAAGAAAAACAAAATGAAGACTTTGGAGTGGCCTAGTCAAAGTCCTGACCTGAATCCTATTGAGATGTTGTGATATGACTTTAAAAAGGCGGTTCATGCTAGAAAACCCTCAAATAAAGCTGAATTACAACAATTCTGCAAAAGATGAGTGGGCCAAAATTCCTCCAGAGCGCTGTAAAAGACTCGTTGCAAGTTATCGCAAATGCTTGATTGCAGTTATTGCTGCTAAGGGTGGCCCAACCAGTTATTGGGTTCAGGGGGCAATTCCTTTTTCACACAGGTTTGGATTTCTTTTCTCCCTAAATAATGAAAACCCTCATTTAAAAACTGCATTTTGTGTTCAATTATGTTATCTTTGACTAATAGTTAACAGTTTTTGATGAGCAGAAACATTTAAGCGTGACAAACATGCAAAAGAATAAGAAATCAGGAAGGGGGCAAATAGTTTTTCACACCGTATATATATATATATATATATATATATATATATATATATATACACACACACACACACACAATAATAGGGTATGCCCCAGCACTGTCTTCAGCGTGTCAGTGGAAATCTCGGTGCTCGCTCCCTAGGAGACGCCGTCTCATCCCCTCATATTATACACCATAGGAATGAATGAAGCAGCACTCGATTAATGCAAAAAGTGTATTAAAATTCAGTAAATCACAAAGCGACGTTTCGGTTAAAAAACACAGCCTCGTTGCACTCCCGCCTAATGTTTTTAAAAACTAGTGGTGAGCACAACTTTCCCTTGTTTGTTATAGTTACACAGGAGCAGTGACCAGCTCCATGTTGTAGCTCCCACCCTCTCCAACTATAGTCAGGTGATCCCACTGGTGTCTAATAAAAGGGCAGCAAAGTTTGGGAGTTTAAGGGCTCTTACACATGACCGTTCCGACCTGCGCTCCCCTGCGTTCCGTTTTTTGGCGTTCAGCCGCGGAGGAGCGCAGGAATAGACGCAAGTAATTATTTGAAATGGGGCTGTACTCACTCAGGCGCGTGTAGGGGCCGAACGCAGGTTCAGACGCAACATGCTGCATTTTTCCTGCGTTCGGCGCCTACACGCGCCTGAGTGAGTACAGCCCCATTTCAAATAATTACTTGCGTCTATTCCTGCGCTCCCCTGCGGCTGAACGCCAAAAAACGGAACGCAGGGGAGCGCAGGTCGGAACGGTCATGTGTAAGAGCCCTTACTTTGAAAGCAGCTAGTAAGTTGCAGGTAAAACATAGTCGTCCCTTTGTAAAATGTATAATGAAGCAATAAAATTCTTAATGAATCAGAAGAAAATTGAGTGTAGGACTGGCCAGATATGGGATGACTGACGTAGTTGGCCAGCTTAAATATATTGCAATATATGGACAAACATTCCCTGTTTTGTTTAAAGGGTAAGGCATTTTTCAGTAGCAGTATGCACAAAATGTCTTTGTCTTAAATATATTGATAATGGGTTGCTGAGGACTCTTGTAATTGTCTAATATATATATATATATATATATATATATATATATATATATATATATATATATATACACACACACACTTTTATAAAGCTGTTGTTCTCGTGTGTGACTTAGCAACACAAATTTTTGTAAATGTACTATTCCTATTACATCTTTTACATTTTTTGTGTGTGATAGATTAGACAGCTTTATGAACATGTTTTTTTCTTTATAATGTTATCATGTTTATACCCTCACCCTTATAGCTAAAAAAACTGATTTATAAGTTTGATATCTGTACTAAAACATCTCATTATCGCCATTTTTATAGGTTGAACACATGTACACATTGTAAAAAAAAAAAAAAAAAGTCAAGATGTCATGTCAAACATATTTAATTTGTAAAATAACTGATGGCAAAATAAAATATTTACATCAAGTGAAAAAAAAGCCCTGTACAAAGAAATATACATGCAAAACAAGCAAAAAAAACCCCAAAATATAAATGAAAACAAATTCTTATGGATTAACATACAAACGATGCAATGAGGCTTGGCATGATTACACATCCAGTTTTAAAATGTTTCTGTACAGCTTTACAAACGTAGAATAATAAATAGTAAATTTAAGGTAGGCAAAGCTAGTATCGTCAGAAAGCATTCATTTGAGTTAGGCTTATATGTAGTTAGCTAATGCAGCAATATATCTCACACAATCTATTGGCCTTAAACCCAACAGCTGTATTGAGTTAAATGCAACCATGCATCAAACCATTTCTTGCAAACTTCACTCATACAAACAAAACACATTTTTGTTTCTCTTGGCTTATTAAATAAGGTGCAGCCAACTAAATAAACCAAGACTTACTTTGATTTATTTTAGATTTTTTTTAATAACTACTACATATTAAATTAAATTTTACTACCCTTTTCTTCTAATTTTGGATAACCTCAAGTATAGCACGCTTATCAGAGATTACTACATTGTATACGGCAGTCCAGCTTCCACTCCAGTCAACAGTGTTATGTCTTATTTTAATTTCTGTCTCCAGTATTTGTAGCTGCATTTCAGCGCTATGTGCCACCCTGATGTGGCTCTTGCCATGCAGCCCCCCTCACCCCCGCATGCTTACCTTTCCAGCAACAGAGGGGGGCCGCATCACTAGTGCAGAGAATGCAATTGTGCTCTATGCACCAGGAATCAAATTAGTTTTCCTCGAAAGAACCAAACATGGAAAAGCACCAATTTTCCTATTTGCCCTGTTGGCTGTTAAAATAAAATTTTAGCTAGCACATCATTTTAGTTCATCCTGTCATTTTTGTACCAAAAGAGACTATAAGTAAGTAATCTTTGTAACACCAGATCTGATGAGATGTATTTATACTTAAAGAGATACTGACACCAGAAATGAAACCATTTTCATATTTTTCATAGTATTGGCTTTGTTTGCTACTTATAATTTTCCCATTAAGTATTTGCTCAAAGCTTTTACATTACCCATCTGATTCCCCATGCTTGTCTATGAGGGTGCTGCCATAATTGTGCAGCACAAGTTTGTTAGCATTAGAAACTTTAACTGACAGGCTGTGATGGGACAGTCAAGTTGGCAAAACAGTCAAGTTTCACCTCTGGTCCGAGTCTAACTACTCGCCAGAGATACCTCTTTGACATTTGCATGAGGAAGGAATGCATATAGATTCTGGAAACGTATGATTGAAATTTGTGACTCAAAAATGTTATATAAAAATAGAAAATATTTATTTTATTCAAAGTTACATTTTAAAATACATTGGTGTAGACTCCATATTTTTATGACTTACGAGTTTCGTACCTTTACTTTATAGGTCTATGAATGAGTACCGGTTGGTATGAAACGCATAAGGCAGAGAGCTATTGGGTCTACGCATATGTATTTTTAAAAGTAACGCTGCAAAAAATATTTTCTATTTTTATATGACATTTTTGAGTCACAGGATATTTTTGATATTTTGAAGTTGTTAGATTATCCTACAGTGCACTACAGGTGTATATTTGTGTTCTCCTGTGATATGGATTTGAACCATTTTGTTTAGTCCTTTCAGGCATTGCTATTAAACATTAAGAGGCAATTTACAGGAGGGGGGGTTGAAAAACTATTTACTACACTATATTAATTTTCTTTTCACTTGCTCTTAGTTTTTTGATTGTTATTTAAGCCCCCAGAGGGGTGAAGTGAATGGGGATGCTGAAGGAAGAGAGAAAAAATATAAAAAGTTCATATAATATAAATTATATAAAGCTTTTTTTGTATCTATGTAGTGTGAAAATGCATAAACGTGTGCCTTCAAATATCCTTAGCCTGCTGGTAAGTCAGGGTTTCTTTCTTTTAAACTGTTTTTATTGAACTTTTAGCATAAATATTTAAATATGTAGCAGAATAAAAATATTGATGGCTAGAAAAGTAAATTAGGCTTTTCACAGTTCACAAGTAATGAAGGGTATAGCAGAGTATTAAGTGTAATTCTGCAGCTCATGAGCTCAATTTCTCAAAATGAATGGGCCTTCAAGACCAACTGTGATATACAAGTGCTACATATTTTGCATAATCCACACTACATCTGTTGTCCAAATTTTCCTATTAAAAGAAAGCAAATTTCTTCCATTATTGACTTACAGTATATGTATAGGTGTTGCTGCATCACTTTGTACTGGAAGGTACTATTATGTATATTAGCTTTATAGCTCTTCTAATGTCACATAGACTGTATTGCAGATCCTTACTGAAGGTGTAACAGTTTAAAATTTATACAAATGAATGCCTCAAGGTACAAAATTACTTCCGAATTTTGTGAAGAAAAAATACTTTGGTATTTTTTCGAAGACATAATAAGTGTTCAGTTTTAGATGTGGAGAAATAAAACAAACAGATGATGCACAGTGATGTACACAATTTTCATATAAAAACATTTAAGAAGAAAAAACCCACCGACAACAATATAAATGATTACAAATAGAAGCCATCAGTACTAATAGGCATGCCCTAAATCCTGGATTGGAATCAGCCACATCCAAATCTTATTTTGCAGTTATGATTTGGACGAATTCTTAGCTTGTCCAAACTGATTCAGAACCTTAAATATCATTTGACTTTGGACCACGTGATATGAAAGGAGATAATAATTTTGTGTGTTAATTTGTATATGCAAATTAGAAGTTAGGATTAATCCAAATACTTTGTAGTGGACTCAGCATTACATCAGAAGTCTAAATTCTGGTTTCAATGTATTCTAATTATCTGCCTGTAATTATTACTACAAGTAATCCTGCTTTTTAAAGTGTGCAGTTTCATCTCTTACTAAGTTGATACACAAGAGCATTTTTGTGTATCTAAAGTGCTTTTTAAAAATGTATTAAAATGTGATGTGTTAATCAAACAGCTTTAGAAATATTTCCTGTGATTACATATACTTTATAAACTAACTAAAGGAATATTCGTTAAAAATGGAGGTAAGGCCTTCCTGCTATGATCAACTAATACTTTCCCTTGATTAGAGCAGTAAATGTAATCAGAGTGGCTGTTTGATAAATGTAATTTAAAAAGAAATGTAGCCTACATAAGAAATGTTTTACCTTCTATTTACATTACATAAGATCACAGAATAGACCAGTGCGATGAAAATAACTGCAGTGACCAACATGTCCCGTCCCCACCAATATGTGCTTTCCATTCTGGAAAATGGTAAAATATGCTGCCCTATACAGCACACTGTGTAAAACAATTCGTTAGTAATAATGACTTCCAATCTCTAAATTACTTTGAGGTACTTTGAAGGATGCCACAGCAAAGCATTTTCTTTATTTGTCAGAGAACCAAGAGCTAACAGGCAAATGCATTTAGCCAAACCTGATTCTTCCTAAGATGACTTTTTGTAGTCAAACCTGACTGTGTGCTATTGGCTTTACATGTCAATACATTTCTTGTAGCAAATTTGCATTTATTTGTGAAGTGAATTATTGCATGGTTAGCACTAGTCACAGTATTTTAGAGAGACTGTAATAAAATTTAAATAATCTAAAATAGAATTAAGTTTGACGCCTATGGATGTTCTCCATTTATATTACAGTGTCAACACAGAAGCTTTCACACTTCATAAATGCAAACATCCAAAGAAATGTGAAATACACACAGCTGAACTGCCATTTCTTATACTGTTCTTATAAATAAGGGTATATTTTGACAAAACCAAAGTTATTGTCTGTTCTGAAGAATATTATATATTAAAGGAAAACTATACCCCCCAAACAATGTAGGTCTCTATAAAAATATAAAAAAATAAAATAAAACAGCTCATATGTAAAAGCCTGCTTCATGTAAATAAACCATTTTCATAATGATATACTTTTCTAGTAGTATGTGCCATTGGGTAATCGTAAATAGAAAATTGCCATTTTAAAAAATAAGGGCCGCCCCCTGGGATCACAGGATTCACTGTACTCACAACCATACCAACAAACCATACATGTTAGGTCACATGAGCCAATTAACAGACAGAGTCCTATCTTTTGCTTCCACACTTCTTCCTGTTACAGTTAAAGTTGAAGTATTTCTGGTCAAGTGATCTCTGAGGCAGCACACAGACCATCACGAAATGGTGGTTCAAGGCAAGAGATGTAAAAGGGCAATTTTTACTTAAATATATATTCCAGTTTGTAAGATTCTTTAATATGCCACTTAATATGATATGAACTATCTGTTGCTTAAGTGTTCATTTTGGGGATATAGTTTTCCTTTAAGCACTGCCTGTAAGCAAATAAGGCCTCATGAACATGTTTGATATGCAGTTGTAGACTATCTAAATAATTTATATACAGGTATGGCCTGTTATCCAGAATGCTCGGGACCTGGGGTTTTCTGGTTAACGGATCTTTCCGTAATTTGGGTCTTCGTGCCTTAAAGGAAAACTATACCCCCCAAACAATGTAGGTCTCTATTAAAAGATACTGAGTAAAACAGCTCATGTGTAAAACCCTGCTTCATGTAAATGAACTATTATCATAATAATATACTTTTTTAGTAGTATGTGCCATTGGGTAATCATAAATAGAAAATTGCCATTTTAAAAAATAAGGGCCGCCCCCTGAGATCGTAAGATTCACTGTGTACACATATAAACCACATGTTAGGTCACATGAGCCAATTAACAGACAGAGTTCTGCCTTTTGCTTCAACACTTCTTTCCTGTTACAGTTAGAGTTGTAGTATTTCTGGTCAGGTGATCTCTGAGGCAGCACAGATAGAGTCATGAAATGGTGGTTCAAGGCAAGAGACATAAAAGGGCAATATTTATGTAAATATATATTCCAGTTTGTTAAGATTCTTTAATATGTCATTCAATTTGATATAAACTATCTGTTGCTTAAGTATTCATTTTGGGGGTATAGTTTACCTTTAAGAAATTCATTTAAACATTAAATAAACCCAATAGGCTGGTTTTGCTTCCAATAAGGATTAATTATATCTTAGTTGGGATCAAGTAAAAGCGACTGTTTTATTATTACAGAGAAAAAGGAAATCATTTTTAAAAATTTGGATTATTTGGATAAAATGGAGTCTATGGGAGACATTCCGTAATTCGGAGCTTTCTGGATATCGGGTTTCCGGATAAGGGATCCTATACCTGTATAAATTTGGATGTTAATGTGCTCAGGGGACCAGAGAACTTGCAGCTACAGACATTCCTTAAAGGAATTGTTCAGTGTAAAAATAAAAACTGGGTAAATAGATAGGCTGTGCAAAATAAAAAATGTTTCTAATATAGTTAGTTTGCCAAAAATGTAATGTATAAAGACTGGAGTGATTTGATGTATAACAAGTCAGTCTGAACACTACTTCCTGCTTTTCAGCTCTCTTGGTTTACACTGACTGGTTACCCTGGTTACCAGGCAGTAACCAATCAGAGACTTGAGGGGGGGCCACATGGGTCATTTCTGTTGCTTTTGAATCTGAGCTGAATGCTGAGGATCAATTGCAAACTCACTGAACAGAAATGTACCATGTGGCCCCCCTTCAAGTCGCTGACTAACTCAGAGTTATAGAGCTAAAAAGCAGGAAGTTGGATTCTGGCTGTTTTATTAGACATCTGTTCACTCCAGCCTTTATATATTACATATTTGCCTAACTAACTATATTAGAAACATTTTTTATTTTGCACAGCCTATCTATTTACACAGATTTTATTTTCACACTGAACTATTCCTTTAAATTGTGCTCTGTGACTTTGTGCATTGCAACTACACCAAAGCTGCTGCTTAACAAAACTTTAGGTGTGAAAGTCACAACCTACTCAAACAATTTCAAGTCATGTCTTTCGATGCGAGTGCCCCATAAGCAATTTGAAATGAGCAGTCAGAATAACTGGAAATATGTATGAAACACGAATGCACACAGGGGCTTAATTTTGGTTGATACTTTAGTGTAGAGCAGATAATAACCAATTGTAATTAGAAAATCCAAAGGTTATTACTATTGGAGACTAGAGTTCACTCTGCATAGTACTTAATCTACACATTTGTGTTTTCTTTATAACAGTTAGATACCCAATATGTATCTGTAGGGCACTGAGAAAATCATAAAGATTGCAGTAGAGTGTGCTTTTGTTCTATATATTTATTACAGTTACAACATAGCTTTCATAAATAGTTGCATAAAATGTTAAAGCCACAACATTGCACATGATATGAAAAATAAAAACCTAAAAAAAAAAAACCTTATAATCCAATGAATGCATTTACAGCATTTTCATATTTCTCTGAATTCATTACCCTCAACTGATGAGGATTACATCTTTGCCTATACACAGCATGAACTATATTCTCTATTAGTATGTTTCCCTGTTATTCCTTCATGTAGGAAAAATAGCAATGCAGATTATAACCCTCTTAGATGCTATTGACTGGTGGGACTTATCGTTTTTGCTGCAGCAAAAATGTGGCAGCTTATTGCAAGTCTATGGAATTGCAACCAGTCCCATTCATTATCAACATTCATGCAGCAACTTACTTGACCGCTAAGAGGGGTGAAAGCATACTAGTGTGAAACCAGAGAATTTTATTTATTTACATGTAAGGCTTGTATGGAAATCCTTCCATTCTACTGTATGCAAAACTTGACACTTGGATTTACAACAAAGAAAACCAATGCAATTTAAGGTGAGGCGAAGTTGCTGAAATGCAAATTGACCAAGTGAAAATCACATCTGATAAAGATTGTGTATCTCAAGACTGCAACCATTCAAATCTTCATAGCTACAATACAGCCCAGTGTTCATGATTTATTTGTGAGAAAACATAAAATTACTACAGTGGAGGGGAGAACAAATCTTTTTTAAACTTTAAGAGTTCTGATTGCAAAATTCTTTCCTCGACCAATTTAAAAAATAGTATTTTTTATTTTCTCTTGCTTTTTTTTTCTTTTTCACATTTTTTTCAGAAACCTGGATAAAATACTGTAACAGCAGAGCTGAGGTTTGTCCTTTTTTTTAAAGCAGAGTACAAAATCTTCTCCACCTACCCAACATACCATAGCTGGGATTTCTTGAATCTGAAAATTCTAGTTGTGAGTGAACATAAATCAACTTTGCACGATATACAATAGTTCCAGTTTTTTTTTTCTGGAATAAATTCCACCAATAAAAAAGTGACTGGCAAGAAATTTTTATTTTCTCCGCAGCAGACAGGTGAAAGAGAATGAGAATTTTCCTTCTGAATGTCAAATTCTGGGTAAAAGGCGACTCTGAAGGAAGTTTTTAATGCTACCAATGGGTCGAACATCATTCTGGTGTTTACGACGTTCAATAAATGAGGTCAGTCTTGACATGTCTAAGGTGCCACTACTTTTGTGCTGGCCTGGCTGCAACCACTGTTCCTGGAGACATACAGCAGCAGAAGGACGCTTTGTCTGTTCACCCTGCAGTAAGAAACATACAAATTCTTTGGCCTTCTGACTTACTCCTTTAAAGTAGTCATCAGGAAAACTGAAGTCTAGTCGGCAAATGTTCAGGCATGTCTCTTCAACACTTTCATCAAGGAAAGGAGAGACGCCACTGAGAAGGACATAGGTAAGAACTCCAATACTCCATATATCAGAGGTAAGGGAGACAGGATTCCCAAGGATGATCTCTGGAGCAGCAAACTCTGTACTGCCCAACAACTGGTGAATATAGTAAGTGCTATTAAGCTGAACTGCATCACCAAAGTCTGACAGTTTGATCGTTGGCTTGGTTAGGCTCTGATCCACAAGAATGTTTTCAGGCTAATAAATGATAAAAGCAAAATATTATTTAACAAGAATGTTCCAATATTTTATTGATTGTTGCATTTTCTACAGATAGCTGAGGCCAATATGTTAAGCATACGATTAAGACTTGTGCTATTTTTGCAGCACAGGAAGAAACCTTGAGAACTTGAATGGTATTATCTGGACAGTATCCACTATATGTAATAAAAAAAGCAGGATGCATGCTGGGTGCAGGTACTCATAGCAATTAATAAGATATTAGCTTTAAAACAGGTGACTAGTAACTGCTACCTGACAATGGTTACTATAGGTGATTTTACCTGTATCAAACTTTGAACCTTTTATTACATAATCTTTTGTGTGTGTTAATTCATGTAGAATTATTTCTTGCTATAGCATAAGAAACTCTTATACTTGCAACACCCATCCAGTATGCAGTTTTGGGGATAACAATTTGATGAGCGTTCTTCCTGAGCAAAAAGAGTATACTTATTTATTGTATGTTTAACATATTACCCCTACTTTAAAGGACAAGGACATTTTTTCTTTCAAGAATTCAGCATATACTAATTCACCTCTTGATCTACTAGATTGCAAAGTTTATTTTTACTAATATAGTTCCCATTACTTGCTACTCCACTGTTTCATTTCCTTACTTTCAGCTTGGTCGCAGCTGCAATCTTCATAGAGCCCACGTCATCAACATGGTTGACTTATGCAAACGTTGCCTCAGTGCAAGGCTGGAGGCAGGGCAGGCAGTCTCAAAGGAGCACAAACACCGATCAACTGAACAAGATTGAATAGTATTCTTTTGTGATTGGTGTCTATGTTCCAGCATTCAGTAAACATCACCATAGCAAATGCTTTAACTGGTTGTGGTCGTTTGGCACGTATAGAAGGCGGGCACCACAGGGCTAATGTGTGCGTGCGATCCTGCCTGTAATCGAAGAAGCACCCTCACAAGTAACTTTTTCTGCAAATGTATCTATTAAGAAGACTACACATTACGCATGCTTGTAATCTTGGACTTGGGAAGGGAGCGTTGCATTGTGGGATTTTTTTCTTTAGCTCCCAGTTTTTTGGAAAGTGGGAATTGGTAACTACTGAATGGGTTTACAGTTGAGCTGTTTAGGAGCACTATTAAAGAGCATTCAGATATGTATTTTCATAAACCCAGATTTATCTTTACACTTTCCTTGTCCTTTCTCTCAACTCACCTTTAGGTCCAGATGTGCTATTCTGCAATTATGTAGATACTGTAGGGCCTCCAGCACCTCTCTCAGGTATAAGGTGATTTTCTCTTCTGTAAGGTTTCCCCACTGTACCACATAATCTAACAAACGTCCCTGATCAGCTCTGTGCAAAAACAGCAAAAGATAAATAGCATTTATACATTTAGATGAATAGGGTATTTATTCATATTCAAATATTACAAGAAGAAAAAGTGAAGAAATGTACCAAGATCAAAAATTCTAAAAATTAATTCAACTGAACAATCTGATGCCCAATGTACAATGTGCAGAGGACCTAAAATGAAAATAATGCATATGAACTTCAATGCTTAACATTTTGGTAGCTGTAAATAACAATGCATCTTATATCGCTAAGAGCCCCCAAGAGTATGCGGACCCCTGAAAACCATAAATTTTTTGGCAAAATATGGCACCATTTATAGCATTTTCTTAAAAATAAAAATGTTTTCCGGGGGGGGGGGGGGGCGGGATGTGGAGCTAAATTAATGCAATAATAAAACATTTAAGCCATAAAAAATATTTTTCTTGTTACTGGTCTGGTTACTGGTAACAAAAAATTGTAGATCTCTTGTAAAGAGAAACACAACTTACAAATAAGCAATAGTTTTTGAATAGTGAGTGTAGTACTTCTTGTTCAAAATAAAGGAACTGAAAAAAATGGATAAAAAAGGAAAAGAGGGAGGAGATGGCTGAAATACTAGAGAACTTGTCACTTACATCTCAAGTACTAAGACATAGCTGGCAGGAGTCTCAAAAGTATCAAGAAGGCTGATCAGCTGTGGGTGCTGAAGGCTCTGCAGAATTCCAAGTTCATGGGTAACCTGGTCTCTCTTCATCAACTTCTTGTTGACAAATTTGGTGGCTACTACTTGTCTTGTAACTCTCTGTTCACATTTTTTCACGACAGAAAATCTGCCCCTGGAAAAGTAACGAATAAATAGAATCTTTAGCTAGATTACATATATCATTTACTTGTACTATATAAACAAAACATACTATAGATACACCAGTTCAATTAAGTTATATTTCATATATAAACTGAAAAGAATTAAGTAAAATAAGAGCTATTAATAATACCTGCCAAGTTCAGCCACTTCATTATAAGCAATGTCAAAATTTTCTTTCCAGATTACCCTCAGTCCATCACTCCATGAACCTGTTATGTGGGAAGAGAGTAAATTAAAGCATCTAAGATTTTTACTTTAGCTAAAAATTCAGTTTAACACAAACTTACAGTATGCTTCAGTAGTATAATCATCTCTGTCAGTACAATGCACCTTTGACTGGATATAATATAAATCTCTGAGCTGCTGCCTGACAGACGCCAGCTGCACATCCTGCAGCTCTGTTTTCCGGTGGTACAATTGTTTGGGAATAAACAAAGTGGTCACTGTACTCTGCTGAGTGGAATGATGGGAATTATAGGCAGCCATACATACATACCCAAACTTAAAGGGATTCTGTCATGATTTTATGGTGTCATTTTTATTTCTAAATTACTCTGTATACATTGCAGATACTTCACACTTCATTTTAAAATGTTATTCTTGAACCAACAAATGTATTTTTAGCTGTAAAATTAGTGCATAGGCAGCCATCTCAGTGCATTGTGCCAGATTCTGAGTGTTCAGAAGAAGCCAGCACTACACACCATAGAACTACTCTGAGATAAGCTCTTGTTTCTCCTTCTCAATATATTGTCAATACGACCCAAGTCGTGCAATAGCAAAACAGGGTTTTTTCCTTCTTGGGTGCTATTCTCATGTCTGCCACTAAGCACCATAAACGATTTCATTTTGATTTCTACAACACTGAAATCTTCTCCATTAGTGATAGGCATTTTACTATGCTCTAAAGCATAGTAAAACAATGTTGAACAGTTTGAAAAATTTTGCACAAAAAAATGCCCATTGAATCCAATGCGTTTGGCAAATGTTTTGCCGCTTTGCAAATTTTCAGCAAAGTGAAATGGGTCAGATTCACCATGGGTCAGATTTACCATGGGTCAGATTCACCATGAGTCAGAGTCACTATTCTTCAGCCTTTAGGCAACCTCCTTTTTGGAAGTGTAAGGGGGTCTGGGATGTCCAAATTCATTGCGCTAAAGTTCCCACTGACTCTTACAGTATTTAATGTATTTGGGGCAAAAGTTCCCATTGCTTCACGCTGTTTTTAATGTATTTTAGGTACCAATACTTCTGCCCTCACTGTTCAATGTTTTAAGGATCTGGAGTTATTGTTCATGTGTACCATTATTTACAAGTGCATACTTGTCCTTTACTGTAACGTCACATGGGACAGTTTTTTGGCAGTGTATTTTAGCTGGAAGAGAAATGCGTGAAGCTAAACTAAATTTTTGGGAGGCAGTATAGGCAGTTTTGTCTGTTCACCCACTTGTTAAAATTCAGGAGAGTACCAGCAGTGCTTTTAGCCCATTTAGTTCAATTGCGTAAATTCGCCGTGAATTCGCACCTGGCGAATAAATTCGCCCATCACTATTCAGCAGAGGTGTCAGGGAGATGTTAATTTGTTAGCTTCCCATTGTTCTGTTGATAGGCTGCTGGGGGATGGGTGTGTGACATATCACTCCAAATTGTAGTGCAGCAGTAACGAGTGACTGAAGATTACATGGCTGGGGGCACCTGGGAAACTGACAACATGGCTAGCCCCATGTCAGATTTCAAACTTAAATATAAAACAGTCAGTTTTCTCTTTAAAAATGGATTTCAGTGCAGAATTCTGATACTGATGTGTTTTGAAAAAAAAAGTTTTCCTGTGACAGAATCTTTTAAGCAAATAATGAATGCCAATGGTGCTCAGCTATGAGGTGGTATGGTGAAGACTTAAGGAAATATACATTAGGGAGAGGGGAATTTAAGTGCAAGGCCAGATGTGGCATTTTTACGTTGCATTTTTAAAAGGCTCTGTCGGGCGTAAATACGCATAAACTGCACTACCACTGAAACTAATGGAGAACACACTATGGCAATTCTCACAGGGCGCTTGCAAGCCGAAATCCGCCAGGGGACTCCGGTATTGGCGTTTCTCAGCAGAAATGCCTATACGTCAAGAAACTACCAAATCAATAGACTTCATGGGATCTGCACATTTGAAACCACACTTTGAATACGCAGAATATTTGAAATATGGCGTCCAAATTCTCGCAAGATAAATTACACATATACATTCTTACAGTGTATTAGGCCGTTGACGTAATTATGTTGCATATTGACTATCATTCCTGCTCCATTTTGCATTTAAATAGTTTTTCTATTTTTAAATAGCTTTTCCATTTCTAGCCAGTGGATTTATGGGAAACGAAAATAATGAGAAGTGCATGTTGGCAAAAGAAACCTACATGCTGAAAAACGTTCGAAAAATGCATGTTGATCGCGTGTGGTTTCAGTGGCGTATATACGCCTGACCTAGCTTTTTTAAAAATGCAACATAAAAACGTCACGTCTGCCTTGCCAGTTGCATTTAACACAAAATTACATTGGATCGTCCTTCTCCACCATTGGTTTTAAGATGGATTACTAAAAGTTACCATTCAACATGGATGCCATCTTGACTATCTTGCTTCCAGAAATTAGGTGCAGATTTATTAAGGTTTGAATGGAAAATTCGAATTCTCTAATTTTCTTTTTTGGTCAAAACTCACAAATTCTAATTTTAAATCACCAACTCAAATTTGAATTCGAATGTGAGATTTATCACATCTTGACCATGGAAACAGTTGTAATTCGAATATTCGCCAGCTAAACCCTGTCGAGTTCATGTAGAAATCAACGGCAGAGCTCCCATGAACCATTAGAAGATGTTAATTGTCATCCTGACATTCAAGTTTTTTTTTCGGAGGAAAACTCGACCAGAATTCAATTAGAATTTTGGGATCTTTCGTATTCGATCTAATGTTAGACATTTTTTCTCAAATTACCACCCATTCGAGTTGTGAGTACATTTGAATTTATTAGAGTAAGAAACAAATTTACATAAATCTGCCCCCTCAATGTCCAGCGTGGAAAATGTGAATGTGGATGCCATTTTCTGCAATTTGAGCTTATTTTTATTGCAAGAACTATGCAGTCGAAGAGGGAGTGAGTGATGTAATGCAATGGCATACAATCTGAATGGCAGCTAATGGTTAGAATAGTACAGCAACCGTGTAAGGAACACCACATCACCAGCTGTGCAGCTACTACAGTTGGGCTCCTTTTACCAACACATTTGCACCCAGGTAGTAACCCATAGCAACTAACCAAATTTTTTTTACCTGTGGCAGGCTGGACAAACCCTGACTCTTTGCAATGGCTTACCGCTCAGGTGCGAGTTTAATTAGTGTTGGTAAATGAGCTCCAGTATCTGCAAGCAGCAATGAGTTGATATTTTTGTAACAAAACACAATATTTTATACCAATTCTATAAAAAGAAATAATAAGATCATTAATTTCATTGCAATAAAAGGGAAAAAACATTTTCAATGTATGCAAAATGAATGTGATAAACAATATACAAGGGTGAATATAAGGTTTAGATTTTTTTAAGTACTGACCTAAAATTCTAATACTGGACGAGGTTGATACTGAGCCCAAGTCATTTGTTGCAATACAGGTGTATATACCATCATCCTCAGTGGTCACACCAAGTATTTTTAGAGTCGCTTCTCCAAGATCACTGGTAATCAAAAAGATAAAAAATTATACCATCTGCAAAGTTCATCAATAATTATTGTGATGCAGCAGAATAAAACAAAGTTAAGACTGGCCTACTCTTTGAATAGCAGAAGACTAGCTAGAACTTTTTGTGTACAATAGGAATAACTTTCAAACATAATAAAGTTTCCCTTGTAACATACCCTCTACCACATTGTGCAAGGTACAGCACTGCAAAATTAAATGGTTTCATAACTCCAGGAAAGTAATTATAATACTTTATGGAAGCTTTAGCATATATATCTGTAAAATTTTATTGTATTCCCTACATATAGAGGCTGTATTTGCATCTGCTTCATGGCTTCATTGCATACCTGTAGGATATACTGTAGTGTCCATCGTTGCACAGAGTATTATGGTCAGGACCTTTCCATGTAATGGATGCCTTAGGGCGACCACAAACTTTGCATCGAAGAATCACAGTCTCTCCTGTTTCACATGTAACCTCATTCAATGGTAAAATAAACTCTGGGGGAGCTAATGGGGGGGGGGGGAGAAAAAAAAAGTGTTGACATATCTATAGGAACATTTTTATTCACTCAGTAACACACCAAATGAATGTATTTATATTTTGTCTGTTTTCTTTGCATAAATGGATGTGACCAGTGTCCCCAAAGAATTGTTACACCGACAACAGAATTGTTGCTGGGACTTGGTTCTCAGTAACCATACAAACTTTTTAAAACAAATATGCAATAAACTGTCCATCTTAATCCACTAAAACAAGCAGTGTCGGGAGTTATATTAAAATCCCATCAATGAAATATATAAATAAATACAGTTGATTAAATTGTTCTCTGTTTATATACAGTATGTGCACAACATGCATCCCTTAAAAGATAATGTCACATACTGCTGTATTATTCTACAGCGTGCTTCCTTCTGCGGGTGGTCAATTATATTTTTATAATTACAGCAGTATGAAATAGCAGACAAGGACAGCCCAGAAGAGATGATTTGTGGATTAGAACTGTCACTAGTAATATTAGGATTGTAAAATTCACTAGTTTGGGAACTGTTGGATATTTTCAAGAAAAGGCTACAGCTGACAAAATCACAAAATCTTAATTTATTGCAGTTTTTAATATTCTCCAGATATGACAGCAGCTATAGTTATAACAAAATGTTAAATTGCCAATAATGGCTTTCCATTGTACTTACCATCATAAATGTAGTTTGGATTCAGGAGCTGTAGATGGAAGTATAAAAAAGAAAGCATATTTTAAAATCAGTGAAACATACTGCAAGCTGAAGGGGAACTATCGAGAAAATGAACATTTTATATAAGCTTCCTCATAGTGAAGTATGAAACTTTCTATATGCAATCAATTAAAAATGTTGTACTGTTTCTGAAACAATCAAGTTTATCTTCACTATTCCTTTCTCAGCATCTGTTTCTCTTCATTCTGTCTTCATGCAGCTGTTGGGTGTCAGATGAATGATCAAATATATCCCTTTCCTAGAAGATGTATTAGAGTTTATATAGATATATTGGATCATTCATCTGACACCCAACTCCTGAAGACAGAATGAGGAGAAAAAGATGCTGAGGAATAGTGAAGATAAACTTAATTATTGCAGAAACCGTACAGAATTTTTAATTGATTGTATTAAGAAAGTTTCTTATTTCAGTATGCTGAAGCTAATATTACATTTCCGTGATAGCTCCCCTTTAATTACAACTGCTAACTACAACAATATTTACATCCACTCCCACATCCATATTTACCTACGGTAAAATGCTAAAGAATTGCAAAGCCATAATTTACAGGTAAATACAGATTTTTGTATATTTTTAATATCAGACTGGGCTAGACCAAGGCATAACACACAGAACAATATGGGACTCATAACAATATATGATTGTACAACTCTACCAGGATTTGGAGTTTAAAGTAATTTGCCCAAGGGCCCAGCAAATTATATTTATGCCACAACAGCAACTAGTTACATAATTGTTACTGGCTGTATTTGCTTTGTGAATAAAGGACACAAAAGGAATCAACATATATAAATATATCCCCCTCCCCCATATTTTTTAACTAGGTGGCATTTACCTTAACCGATACCTTATTGGATAGTCCTTCTCTTGATTTGCGATAACCATTCTCTAGCTTTGTTTCTCTTTTACCATCTTTTTCCTTCCTCTCAGATTTCTTTCTAATTCTAAGTGCTGTATGCCAAGAAGAGGACTTCCTGTCAAGACAGTGAGAGAAATTCATACTCAGTATTATAATGGACAACTGCAGTGAAATTAACTATTAACCTCTTACTCCAGCCTGTAAAGCAAAAGGACCACTAAACATAACCACACAAACACCTATGAGTGCATAAAAATAAAATAAGGTATAATTATGTTTGTTTTTTTTATATAAATCTAATGATATATTTCACAATTTTGAAGTGTAATTTTTTGGGGGGGGGGGGATTATACATTTTTTAAATAAAAATGGTATATGTAGTGCTGGATATGAACCAATAACATGTTTTCTGCATTTCTTTCTCATTCTATACTCACTTCATAGTTGCATCAGTCATTTCAGTGATGATTGCACTTGTGTGACCCAGAACATAGCTTGGAATCCAGCCCTCGGCTGCAGGGCACTCATCAGTGGCAGCTCTGAACACCAGAAACATGTTCTGTTGGTTACTTGCCAGAATTTGTACAAACTCTCCCTGGTAGACATTAATCTCATCCTCCTTCACCGCTGTGTAATCGTGCGTAACCAGCATGGTGGAGATATTGCTACTGCTGCTACTTTCACTCTAAGAATGATATAGTTGGTAGGAAAATTTAAAAGAGAAACAGTAAAAAAAATCAATTAACCTTTTAGTTTTTAACAACAAAATTGCTGTTTAGATATATTATCTTCTTACTATTAAGACTGCATTCAGATTGGAAAATGTGGATATTTAAAACTTTTACTTATTGAACTTTTGGTCTGCTTAACATGGATTTGGTACTGTGATCTGCATATAGTAGTCATAAAGACAATGGGGGGTTATTTATAAAGTTCACACTGCACAAATGAATTCACAAATGGCTGTATTGCCTATGTTTTTTCTTGAATGCTAAAATATTGCACTGTTGCACATGTCAATCTGTTTTTTGCAAATTCATATTGCGCACAAATTTTCGCAAATGGTTCGCAAATGAGACAGGTGGTTGCCCACTGTGTGCGGTTGTTGTGTGCTTGAAGTCTTGGCATAACTCAAATGCAAGATTTGCAGTTTTTTTTCCATATTTAAAAACCGCTTATGGACATTCACAGTGCAAAAAAAATAAATAAATAAAAATCGCAATTCTGTTTGCACATTAAGTACAGCACTCTTAATCCAGCTTTATAAAAAATAACCATGCACAGGGCAAATATATTCACTGTGCGAATCATTCTGCACTGCGCAAAGTTTGTTTTAGCAGCAAACTAAAAAATGTAAAGGGGTATCCTGTGCCATGGAGTAGCACTTCATGCCCAAAAGAACAGCTGTCATGTGTCACTCATCAACAGTTCCCTTGTGCCCCTGTACCTTTTCCAGGCCTGGTGCCACTATCTTTTTTCCAATGATCTCACATGTTTACTGATCAAGAATATGTCATATTCAGTTGTATACCTGCATGAGGGGGAAGGGGGTAGCTATGAGCATTTGCCGACACAAATGAGGGGCGTTAGCCCAAAAAATGAGAATTGGAGATATTGAGTTATATCTTTGGCATCTAGTGCAGTGTAAAGTAGTGACTATAGATCTAATTATAAGGACAGAGCTTAGTATGTGTACTACATATTCCTCCTGTGCATATTAACATTTATATGTATACAGCATGCTCTCAATAGAACTTGGTAGAACAGAAAATCCATTTTTTAATGAAGAAAAATAGATAGCATTTTTTTAAGGCTGAATCTAATTTATTTGAGCTCCTGAAGACTTAGGTCTGCCCATTACGGGACTCTTAGTAGAGCAATGCACAATGATTATTGTGGCCATTTCACACAAGCATTAGTAAGTATTAGTAATGTATGAGGCACAGATGGAGGCTGATTTAGCTGGTCTAATTAAATTTTATTTTGCAGAAAAATGTTTTTCTCTGTGCATAAATTTTCTGTAATCTTGATGAGATTGGATTTTGTTTCATTCCTTTTATTATATCATCAAACAAGTACCTCTCCTTTGACTTGCCAAGGAAGTCACATCATTTTCAGGAACAATAAATACAAAAATCTTTTAATTGTTTTTCTAAAATACATAATTACATATAAACTATAAGAAATACATTTGAATACATCATGCAACACCTGCGTGATGTATACAAATGTATTTGGCAAATGCTTATATTAGTTAACTCCACATTTTCAAAATGAGTTCAGTAAATATGGCTTGTGCTATAGATAGTTTTTGCATATTATTTTATTTATGCACTATAAATCTATTTTTTGTCACTTGAGTTAACTTAGAAAATGTTTTGTCATTATTGCACATTGCGTTATTAGATGCGACAATGTGCATGCCAAACTCAGATTGACGTAATGTAGTGCAAATGTTTGTGGGAGAACATACGCACATAAAAACAATTTCCACAGCCAATTTATGTTGCATTACAAAGTTGTACTAACATAGTAAGTTAGGTTGAAAAAATACACATGACCATCAAATTAAACCTGCCTAACGCAGCATAAAAACTGCATGCGAACAAGCCTTGTTAATTAAACTCATGTCAAACAAGTTGATACATTGCCTCTTTAAATAATATGTTAAGCTACTGGAAACAATAAAAGAACCAAGCAAGTCTTAAAACAAACCCACACTTAACACCTAACTAAAAAAGTCAATCTAAAGGAAATATATTCAAAAGCGGTAAAAGTACATGCTGAGGAAAGTAGAAAGTGAAGATGTTAAGAAACCAACACCCTGAAGCAAATTTAAGGTTAAAAGGCAAAACAGTGTTCTAGAGGTTAAAGGAATAGCTGTAAAGCACACTCCATACTGAAGGAAAAGATTTTAGTTTGAAGAATTATCCAGTAGTCTTCTAATCACTGAAAGTGTGATGGTAATTCATTGTAACTGCTGCGGTTCCAGTGCTGAATAACCACATGATATGTGCTGCACAATCAAATTTTAGTGCAAACATAAGTTCATTAAAAAAAAAAAAAAATCCACACTCTATAATCAGTGTATTCCATGTGGCAATATTTGTTCATGGTGAACTTTAATATATTTAGCATCTGCTGTATTTTCCTGGCTGTCTCTCTCTTTCCTAATTATCTCAGAATGTTTCAATTGAGGGTTGACAGTGTGTTAAAAGCATCAGCTGAAGATCCATCCAATTAAAAAAATTATAGTTAGTTAAAAATAAGATTCAATGAAAAAAATAAAATAAATATCACATGTATTAATAAAATATGTTCAAATGTCTACAGTTTAAAAAGATGGAGAATGTTAACATTAGGTTCCATTATAATTGCTCCAGTTTAGGAAAGCCAGAAAAAAAGGCAAAATATTACGTGGGATATGCTTTCCTGTGCATAGAACACCATACTAAATCTTGATATGATAATCACTCATACATTTTTTTTCATCTCAAGAGACAGTGTGAGAAGAAAAAAAAGCACAAAAAGTGGTTAGTAGTCAAATATTGGTAGAATCATGTGCCAAGAGAGTGGATCTAGGGTTAGCTAGCTTTTCATGTGCTGGCCCAAATAGCAAGAAAGTATATATGATGTATAAGGAGATCAGAAGAGTTGATTATTTTCAGAGTAAGGAAGCACTGGAGAGCCAGATGTTAGTAACGCAGTGATGGCAACGAGCAGAAGGGTAGCATGGGAACATTTTCAGAAGAATTTGTGCAGAGCTCAGGTATCTCTGTTCTTACCCCATTACTCTGAGTGGAGTGAACGGACTGCTCACTAGTCGAGGAGCAGGTGCTCATGCGGTCTGTATCCTTGTTGTGTGTAGAGTGCCGATGAATCTGACGCTGGAGAGAGTCACTGTCTCCAGGAAAAGTAAAGGAGCCAGGCCGGCTGGCTGGAGATCCTGGAATTGAGCTCCAAAAAGAGCCTTTTTGAAGGGGACTGCTTGGTGGCCCAGATTCCTTACCAAAAGATGATGGAAAATTAGCTGTGACAGGAGAGTTGAGAGGTGAGGCAGAGCCATTTCTTGGCTTTCCTAACGTTAGCGTGCCCAAAGCGTTTCTTGGTCGACTGTCTTCTGTGCTTCCACGCATTTCTTTCTGTGCACCATCAGCTAAAGTTGGAATGCCACTGGTTGATTTCCTGAGGCCATCAAACATTTTCATTTTTGGCACTGAATTATCTTGGTAGCCTGTCTCTGGAGCAGCAGTTACTCTACCTTTTTGGCTGGGACTATTGTCTAAGGAGAGGCTGAGAGGTACAACTGGTGCATGGCGAGCTGACATACCTGACATCTTGTCTGCCTCTGACTGTGCTGAAGCTGCAGAGGAAACCAGGACTGGAGAGTGGTGTCTGACGGGTTGGGGAATCCGAGAGGGCCTGCTTCGGCTGGAGCCGCTCAGCCCACTACAATTGCTGGGACTGCTGGTAAAGGTGACATTGCTGCCACTGCTTCCACCAGTGTGATTTCTGTGGTATTCGATTGGTGATGTCAAGGCTTTAATGACAACATAAGTAGAAAGAAAATCAATGATTTAGCATAGAAATTATATTAGGAATTCATATGTATAAACTAAACCTTCAGACTATAAAAATAAATGCAGTAACAAACTATAAATACTATATAAATATATAAATACTATAATTTGTTTAGATACAAAAGTATTTGTAGTGGACCTACATGAAAAAAATAATTTTGTACTATATATTTGGAATGGCATGTTTTGTAAAAACAGACAGCAAGAAACAGATAGTTACCATTTAAAAAATTGCGCTGGTTTTCCAAAATTTGGTTGATTTCATGAATCCATAACTTCCTCACTCCAGGGGAAGATGAATGCAAAACATACATCTCAGTTGAGTCAGCAGACCTTGACAATAGTGCAAAATTGCATGGATCACTATCAACACACTCCTCCAAACTAAGGCAGCTCACCTGTAGAGAAATAGCAGGAAAGCATGAGAGGAACCATATGTTAAAAGGTTTTTAAGGGCTTAGTATTGTACTGAAATATCTAGAAAGATGTAGTTTTAAAAATGATGGTTCTGACAAAAAATGCTAATTGTCTGGTAATACTGGTCAGTACACTATAATTCTAGAGACGATTGCAGGTTTAGATAGGGAATTGTTTTTTTTCCTCAAAGACAGATTGAAATTCACTCCCTTCCACTGTGAGGCAGCTACTCTTAAGTGGGAAGTATACACCCTTTTCCAACATGGGTTCAATGAATACAACTTGTGCTGAACTCATTTTTGCCTGTTCTGTTAATGAAATTTTTTTTTAAATTCTTGCACTTAACAAGGAAATAAAACTTTCAAACCTATAAGTTATTGCAGAAGAGAAGCTGATAAAACAAATTAACAGTCCACAGATAATTATATATAATAAGGTGCTCCTTGTTAAGAAAAGCTGCAGCTTAGGGAACGGAGGGGTTTGTTTATTATCCCCTTTGAATAAATTACCATAAGAAAAGAGAGGGGGAAGTTCAATGCCTTATAATAGCAAAAAAAATTTTGTTTTTTTTGTAAATGTAATAGACAGAATACATTACCTATATATCCTATTAAATATCCTGATTTTTAAGCAAAGGAGTATTTAGGTATATACAGTCATATGAAAAAGTTTGGGAACCCCTCTCAGCCTGCATAATAATTTACTCCACTTTCAACAAAAAATATAACAATGGTATGTCTTTCATTTCACAGGAACATTTGAGCACTGGGGTGTTTTCTGAACAAAGATTTTTAGTGAAGCAGTATTCAGCTGTGTGAAATTAAATCAAATGTGAAAAACTGGCTGTGCAAAAATTTGGGCCCCTGTGTAATTTTGCTAATTTGAATGCATGTAACTGTTCAATACTGATTACTGGCAACACCAGATTGGTTGGATTAGCTCGTTAAGCCATGAACTTCATAGGCAGGTGTGTCCAATCATGAGAAAAGGTATTTAAGTTGGCCAATTGCAAGCTGTGCTTCTGTTTAGCTCTCCTCTGAAGAGTGACAACATGGGATGATCAAAGCAACTCTCAAAAGATCTGAAAACAAAGATTGTTCAGTATCATGGTTTGGGGGAAGGCTACAAAAAGCTATCTCAGTTTAAACTGTCAGTTTCAACTCTAAGGAATGTAATCAGGAAATGGAAGGCCACAGGCACAGTTGCTCTAAAACTCAGGCCTGGCAGGCCAAGAAAAATACAGGAGCTTCATATGTGGAGGATTGTGAGAATGGTTACAGACAACCCAAAGATCACCTCCAAAGACCTGCAAGTACATCTTGCTACAGAGAACACCGCAGTCCAAGAAAAACACCTGCTACCTACTGTAAAATTTGGTGGAGGGTCCTTCATGCTGTGGGGCTGTGTGGCTAGTTCAGGGACTGGGGCCCTTGTTAAAGTCGAGGGTTGGATGAATTCAACCCAATATCAAGAAATTCTTCAGGATAAGGCTCAAGCATCAGTCACAAAGTTCAAGTTACACAGGGGTTGGATTTTCCAACAAGACAATGACCCTAAACACATTTAAACACATTTATGCAGAGGGAGAAGTACAATATTCTGGAATGGCCGTCACAGTCCCCTGATTTGAATATCATCAAAAATCTACGGGATGATTTGAAGCAGACTGACCATGCTCGGCAGCCATCAAATTTAACTGAACTGGAGAGATTTTGTATGGACGAATGGTCAAAAATTCTGCCATCCAGAATAAAGACACTCATCAAAGGCTATAGGAGGCGTCTAGAGGCTGTTACATTTGCAAAAGTATTTATTAAGTATTTATGTAATATCTCTGTTGGGGTGCCCAAATGTATGCACCTGTCTAATTTTGTTATGATGCATTTTGCATATTGTCTGTTAATCCAATAAACTTTATGTCACTGCTGAAATACTACTGTTTCCATAAGGCATGTTATACAGTGGTGTGCAAAACTATTTGGCCGCTTCCTGATTTCTTATTCTTTTGCATGTTTGTCACACTTAAATGTTTCTGCTTATCAAAAACCGTTAACTATTAGTCAAAGATAACACAATTGAACACAAAATGCAGTTTTTAAATGAAGGTTTACGTTATTATGGGAGAAAAAAAAACTCCAAATCTAAATGGGCCTGTGTGAAAAAGTGATTGCCCCCCTTGTTAAAAAATAACTTAACTGTGGTATATCACACCTGAGTTCAATTTCAAAGGTTATAAAGCCATTTCTAAAGCTTTGGGACTCCAGCGAACCACAGTGAGAGCCATTATCCACAAATGGCAAAAACATGGAACAGTGGTGAACCTTCCCAGGAGTGGCCGGCCGACCAAAATTACCCCAAGAGTGCAGAGACAACTCATCCGAGAGGCCACAAAAGACCCCAGGACAACATCTAAAGAACTGCAGGCCTCACTTGCCTCAATTAAGGTCAGTGTTCACGACTCCACCATAAGAAAGAGACTGGGCAAAAACGTCCTGCATGGCAGATTTCCAAGGCACAAACCACTTTTAAGCAAAAAGAACATTAAGGCTTGTCTCAATTTTGCTAAAAAACATCTCAATGGTTGCCAAGACTTTTGGGAAAATACCTCGTGGACCGACGAGACAAAAGTTGAACTTTTTGGAAGGTGCGCGTCCCGTTACATCTGGTGTAAAAGTAACACAGCATTTCAGAAAAAGAACATCATACCAACAGTAAAATATGGTGGTGGAAGTGTGATGGTCTGGGGTTGTTTTGCTGCTTCAGGACCTGGAAGACTTGCTGATAGATGAAACCATGAATTCTACTGTCTACCAAAAAATCCTGAAGGAGAATGTCCGGCCATCTGTTCGTCAACTCAAGCTGAAGCGATCTTGGGTGCTGCAGCAGGACAATGACCCAAAACACACCAGCAAATTCACCTCTGAATGGCTGAAGAAAAACAAAATGAAGACTTTGGAGTGGCCTAGTCAAAGTCCTGACCTGAATCCTATTGAGATATTGTGGCATGACCTTAAAAGGCGGTTCATGCTAGAAAACCCTCAAATAAAGCTGAATTACAACAATTCTGCAAAGATGAGTGGGCCAAAATTCCTCCAGAGCGCTGTAAAAGACTCGTTGCAAGTTATCGCAAACGCTTGATTGCAGTTATTGCTGCTAAGGGTGGCCCAACCAGTTATTAGGTTCAGGGGGCAATTACTTTTTCACACATGAAAATGTAGATTTGGATTTCTTTTCTCCCTAAATAATAAAAACCCTCATTTAAAAACTGCATTTTGTGTTTACTTGTGTTATCTTTGACTAATAGTTAAATGTGTTTGATGATCAGAAACATTTTGTGTGACAAACATGCAAAAGAATAAGAAATCAGGAAGGGGGCAAATAGTTTTGCACACCATTGTATATTAAAAGGAAGTTGCTACTTTGAAAGCTCAGCCAATGATAAACAAAACTCCAAAGAATTAAGGTCCCAAACTTTTTCATATGACTGTACTGCCCTTTAAAAGAGAATAGAGGAGGGCTATTCTCAAGTGCTAATACATTGTAGTAAAGGGACATTCTGCTTCTTTTGCAAAGAGAGAGAGAGAGAGAGAAAGTCAGATAAAAGAATAAATAATAAAGATGCAAGAAAATGCTTAGTTTTAATAATATTTTCTAAATGTATGAAAAAAGTCAAAGTTGAAGCCACTAGAATATGGGACAGCCAAAAAAGGTATTCTGAATTGTTTTTGCTTCCCTATAGAAACTGATTCTGTTTTTCCAAAAAGGTTAATAAAACAAAGAAAACCAAGACAATGTTGTTGACAAAGTTCAACAACTTTCAAATGCACTGTTAATACTATGCTTAAAGGGATTCTGTCATGATTTTTACAATGTATTTTTTAATTCTAAATTACACTGTTTACACTGCAAATAATTCACTCTACAATATACAAATGCATTCCTGAACCAGCAAGTGTATTTTTTTGTTGTAATATTGGTGTGTAGGCAGCCATCTGAAGTCATTTTGTCTGGTCACGTGCTTTCGTAATGAGCCAGCACCTTAGGATGGAACTGCTTTCTGGCAGGCTATTGTTCCTGCTACTCAATGTAACTGAATGAAATGCAGTGGGACCTGGATTTTACCATTGAGTGCTGTTCTTAGGTCTACCAGGGAGCTGTTATCTTGTGTCGGGAGCTGTTATCTGGTTATGTTCCCATTGTTCTATTGTTAGGCTGCTGAAGGGGGAAAGGGAGGGGGTGATATCACACCAACTTGCAGTACAGCAGTAAAGAGTGACTGAAGTTTATTAGAGCACATGACCGGGGGCAGCTGAGAAACGGACAATATGTCTAGCCCCATGTCAGATTTCAAAATTAAATTAAAAAAAATCAGTTAGGTTTTGGAAAAATATTTCTATGACAGTATTCCTTTAAAACAATAGTAAGATTTTATTTACTAAAGACTGAAATCCATTCATTTCTTAGAACAAAAAGCTTCCCATGGCTGTTTACACAACATCAAGTACAATATATGAGTATAGATGGATATACTGAAAATTAAATACATGTTTGAATCACAGGCCCAACCTTTGATGGAGAATTCCTTACCTTGATATTATTTTTAAAAAGAAATCCAGGCATGGAGTATCCTTTCTTTTTATCTAAGGGCTCACTAAAGATAATAATTTGTTCAAAAAGGAAGACCCGCCTTTCTTTGCATCGTGGCAGTAGACCAGTATCCTGCTCAGTCACCAGAAATGTGTCTTGCAATAGCAGCTTTCCTTGGGCAACTATTTTGCCCTGTTGCCATTAAAAGAGATAAAACACAAAATATTAGTTGTAATGCTTCCAGTATAGGCTAGGTGCTAATTATGAAGGAGTATCCTGCTTTGAACTACTTTAAAGGAGAAGGAAAGGCTTTGTGCACTTGGGGAGATAAATGTTAGGCATCCTCAAGCCTTTCCTTCTCCTTTAAGAACAGCAGTTATCTATATAGATACAGTTTATTACAATTAGAGAAGAAAATATATAAATATATATTCAACATAAGGATGGCACATTTGCAATGATGAAATAGCTTTTGCCATAACTGCATCAATGCTTGAAGGAGAAAATGGATTATTGATATTGCCAATAGGGACAAATAAAGTATATTTTAAAAAGATATAGCAAAAGATAAACTTTTAACTTATTATAATTTATTACTTAGCCATTAGGCTTAGTTCAACTTTACATTAAGCCCACCACAAAAAAAATGTAATCTGTGAACAGCCTCTTTGAAATCTGTTTAACAGTAAGGCATTCATTGGAGGGCACATGGAGCTATTTGTTTTAGGAAAATGTGATGGCACTGGCAAAGAAGAGATATATGAAAAACAAAACATGCAGTATCTGGGCCAGCAAGACACTAGGAAAAAATGCTGTGGGCCCCAGCCTCACCATTCGGTGACACAGGCCTGCTCCACCACCCAGATCCAGGCCCACATTGCCCCCCCATCTCCCCGCCCAGACCGTACCTTCTTTCTGATCATAGGCAGAAAGGAAGGTAAAAATGTATGGTGGGGGTGGACAGGGCCATGGGGGGTTTGAGCGGTACCATTGAATTCAGCGCTAGTGGGCTGTGGATGTCCTGGTCTGACCCTGGGGATTTGAGTGGGGGAGATGTGCCCACCTTATATACATAGTAGGAGAATATAGGCTTTACATGTCTTTTAATATGATGTAGGACCAGGGCTGTCCAACTGGTAGACCAGGGCTGTCCAACTGGTAGACCAGTGTGAGGATCCGCTTCCGCGTTCCTTCCGGCGCAGGCGCGCTCATCGAGGAACCGATGCGCGCCGGCGCGCGGTGTTGGACGCCGGCGACGGTCGCCGACGCAAGGGCGTCAGCGACTGACGCCAATGACGGACGCACTGACGTCAGCTGTGCGACACCAGCGTGAGGACGCCAGTTTGGCGCCAAATAGCTCTATTTAAACCTATTCTTAGTTAGAATTCTGGAAGGGGATGAATGGAAGACAGCGTTCCGCACCCGTTATGGTCATTTTGAATATCTTGTCATGCCGTTTGGACTTTGTAATGCTCCCGCTACGTTTCAGCATTAAGTCAACAATGTTTTTCGAGACTTTCTTGATATTTTTGTCATCATTTATCTGGATGATATTTTAATTTTTTCTAGTTCTTTGGAGGAGCACAGAATGCATGTGAAGAAAGTCCTTGCCCGCCTCCGTACTCACCAGCTCTATGCCAAGGTCGAGAAGTGCTTATTTGAACAGACTTTTTGGGCTTCTTTATTTCTCCTTTAGGAATTCAAATGGATTCCAAGAAGATCTCTGCAATTATTGATTGGCCTATCCCTTCTTCTAAGAAAGCTGTGCAACGCTTCATTGGATTCGCAAATTTCTATAGAAAATTCATAAAGAATTTTTCTCAAATTATTTTACCAATCACTGAACTCACACGCTGTAATCAAAAATTCTTTTGGTCACCACAGGCTCAGATGGCTTTTGAGAAATTGAAGAAACTCTTTACGTCGGCTCCAATTCTTCGTCATCCAGACTTGACTCTTCCATTCACGTTAGAGGTCGACGCTTCGGAAATTGCTGTGGGCGCTGTCTTATCACAGAGGTCTGGGGTTCAAGAAGAACTCCATCCAGTTGCTTTTTTTTCACGTAAATTGGCCAAGTGCGAATGTAACTATGACGTGGCGGACCGTGAATTACTCGCTATTAAATTGGCATTAGAAGAGTGGAGGTATCTCCTCGAAGGGTCCAAACACCCAATTCTCATTTTCACTGATCATAGGAATTTGGAGTACCTGAGTTCCGCCAAGAGATTAAGACCTAGACAAGCTAGGTGGGCCCTTTTCTTCATGCGATTCAATTTTCACCTTACTTACCGGCCAGGGTCGAAGAATGTCAAGGCGGATGCCCTATCTCGCATGTTTTCTTCTGAGGACGAGATTCTCTCTTCTCCTGAGACAATTCTAAACTCGAGTAACTTTCTGTTCTTATAAGTCAAATTAAGGATGCGTCTAAAGCTGTCTGTGAACCTTCTTTAGTGCCCAAAGAAGGGTTTCTTCTTCATGAAGGGAAAATTTTTGTTCCTGAACAAATGCGGTTGGAAGTTCTTTAAAATATTCATGACTCTAAAATGGCGGGTCATCCAGGAATAAAGAAAATTATTATTTCTGCTAAAAGACTGTTTTGGTGGCCTTGGATGACTAAAGACTGTTTGGAGTTTGTTTCCTCTTGTGAAGTCTGTACCAGATCCAAGGACTCTCATGTTCGACCCATTGGCCTCCTCCAACCCCTTCCAGTTCCGTCTCGTCCTTGGGGATCAGTGTCAATGGACTTTATTTCTGATTTGCCACCCTCCTGCGATTGCTCCACTATTGTTGTTTTTATTGACCGCCTGACCAAGATGGCTCATTTTAAATCTTTGCCTGGACTTCCTTCTGCCTCTGAGACAGCTGATTGTTTCATCAAGGAAGTAGTGAGACTCCATGGTCTTCCAGACGAGGTAGTATCTGATCGGGGTCCACAGTTTACGTCTCAGTTCTGGAAAGCTTTATGTGGTGCTCTTAAGATTTCTGTGTCGCTTTCCTCGGCTTTTCATCCTGAATCCAATGGCCAGACGGAGAGAACTAATCAGACTCTTGAGCAGTATTTGAGGTGTTACTCATCTTATCTCCAGGATGATTGGGTTAATCTCCTTCCTCTGGCGGAATTTGCATATAATAATGCCCAACATTCTTCTATCAATCAGTCTCCCTTCTTTGCAAATTATGGTTTACATCCTGTAACCTTCCCTTCTTCCATTGTGTCTGATATTCTTGTTCCTGCAGTCAAGGACCGGTTAACCTTTTTGGCTGATTTTTGAAGCTCCAAAAGAACATGAGGAAAGCGCAACAGAACTTCAAGATTTATGCGGACAAGAAACGAAGAAGTGATCCAGAGTTTAAGGTGGGGGACTGTGTTTGGTTATCCACGGTTAACCTCAAGTTGTCATGTACTAGTAAGAAGTTGGGTCAACATTTCTTGGGTCCTTTTCCTATTACTCGTCAGATTAATCCTGTGGCTTTCCAACTTAAGCTTCCGGCACGTATTCATCCAGTATTTCATGCTGCTCTACTTAAACCAGCCTCCACATTTCACTTTCCTGGCCGTACAGCTTCTCCTCCACTTCCTGTTGTAGTGGATGGTCAAGAGGAGTTCGAGGTTGAGAAGATCCTGGATTCCCGTGTTAGGGGTAAGCATCTCCAATATTTGGTCAGTTGGAAAGGCTTTGGTCCGGAAGAGAATTCCTGGGAACCTGTTTCTAACATCCATGCTGATGAGCTGTTGATGAATTTCCACAAGAGCTACCCTGATAAGCCTTCTGCCAGTCGCGTCCTGAGGCCGCTCCTTGATGTGAGGATCCGCTTCCGCGTTCCTTCCGGCGCAGACGCAGGCACGCTCATCGGGGAACGCGGTGTTGGACGCCGGCGACGGTCGCCGACGCAAGGGTGTCAGCGACGGACGCCAATGACGGACGCACTGACGTCAGCTGTGCGACACCAGCGTGAGGACGCCAGTTTGGCGCCAAATAGCTCTATTTAAACCTATTCCTTACTGTGACTCATTGCCTGGTTATTAGGTTATTCGACTGAAACCCTAGCATTGAATTCTAATTGATCTTCTGTGTTTGACCTCAGCTTGTTTTCCGGATTGTCTTATTGCCGCCTGCCCTGATCTTCTTGCCTGACTACGTTTACGATTCTTCGCTGCCTGCCCCCGACTTCGGCCTGCCTGACTTCGCTTCTGCCTGAACCCTCTGTACTTCGCCTTGGTTAGTCTCATTGGCTACTCGCCACATCACTGCTCCCTGTTCCACTCCAGGTGGGTTAGTGTTGTGCGAGGCGCTTGTGGGTTCGAGTTCTGCAAGTTCCTGCTCCTTCCTCGTTGGATCAGACGGTAAGCCTGACAGACCAGGGCTGTCCAACTGGCAGCCCATGACCCCCCTTGTGTGGCCCCCCACATGGAAGTCTGCCTGCTGTGTTTGCTTACCATGTGTAAACTTTAAATTATATCACTACAGAGATTAACTGGCCCCTGTATTGTTTAAACCTAAATTCAGACTTTAATCCCCTATATTGTAATCCCCCCTAAAAAATGGAAACATCCAGATTGTCTTGACATTATAGGGCCTATTTATCAAGATGTGTAAAACCTGAAGGGAAATATAACTGGTTATGCTGTCCACAGCAACTTATTAGATCTATGCTTTGGTTGCTTTGTTTAATAATCAACAGGTGAACAGGTGACTGCGTTTTCTGCAGACAAAAAACTTGAATCGCTCGACTTAATCAAGTTTTCGAGCGAAACCTACTGAAAAAAACCACCCCGAACATCATGAAGGTTTTTTACATCTTCAAATAGTTCAAGGAACGTATGCAATTGACTCCAACATGACCTTGACAGGTTTTAGCATGGGTATTTTTGGATTCGAGCTATTTAAAGCTTTGGGGTATATAAAACCCCGAAAAATTTTAGTTTTGACTAAAAACTACCCTCGAAAAACCACCATGGAAAAATTACCCCATAAGTATTAAAAATCAAGGGGGCATTTCTTCACCTTTTAAAAAGAAAGTAATTAGAAATTTAATATAATGTTTAACTGGAATGAATAATAACAAAAATACTCTAAATTAGTATTATTTATTATTTTGTAGAAAAATAATTCCTTTACTAACTAACAATGTAGGTGCCAAAAATAGTTCAAACAACATTACATCAAATCCTTGCAAACGCCCAACATTCATCATATCATTACACCGCTTTGGTACGATACACATGACCTCCACAGCTCTCTGAAAAAATGAAAGTAAAGAAAGAAAAAAAATATCAATGCCAGAAATATCGACAGTAGTTTGGAACATATTAATGAAATATTCAGTGGTGCAACTTTAGGGGCAAAATTTATTTTCTGGACTCCCAGATCAAAATTGGGGGTCCCCTACAAAGGAAGCAGACCTGAGCTCCCTTGCGTCCACAGAGTGCTTCGTCTGTAGTTGGGCCACTGGAAACATTACCAAAGCATTTTTATGGATCAACAACAAATATATAACAAAATGTAATGGAATATATTTCTGTTTCATTACATTTTATATATATACTAATAAAAATATTTATAGTGATGATTAATATAGATATATTGAAAGAAAAACCTAAATTGATTGTAAAATATTCTTTGTACTTTGTAGACCTAAAATATCAAGAAATAAAATCAGAAGAGTACACTGTAAAATAAAGATACAGTCATATGAAAAAGTTTGGGAACCCCTCTCAGCCTGCATAATAATTGATTAGTTGGCTAGTTCAGGGACTAGGGCCCTTGTTAAAGTCGAGGGTCGGATGAATTCAACCCAATATCAACAGATTCTTCAAGATAATGTTCAAGCATCAGTAACATAGTTGAAGTTACACAGAGGTTGGATATTCCAACAAGACAATGACCCTAAACACGCTTCGAAATCTGCAAAGGCATTTATGCAGAGGGAGAGGAACAATATTCTGTAATGGCCGTCACAGTCCCTTGGCTTGAATATTATCGAAAATCTATGGGATTATTTGAAAAAGACTGTCCATGCTCGGCAGCCATCACATTTAACTGAACTGGAGAGATTTTGTATGGATGAATGGTCAAAAATACCGCCATCCAGAATCTATACACTCATCAAAGACTATAGGAGGCATCTAGAGGCTGTAACATTTGCAAAAGGAGGCTCAACTAAGTCTTGCTTTAATATCTCTGTTGGGGTGCCCAAATGTATGCATCTGTCTAATTTTGTTATGATGCATTTTGCATATTGTCTGTTAATCCATAAGGCATGTTATATATTAAAAGGAAGTTGCTACTTTGAAAGCTCAGTCAATGATAAACAAAACTCCAAAGAATTAAGAGGGGGTTCCCAAACTTTTTCATATGACTGTACATTAATGGTACACAGTGCATGTTAAACAATACCTGTGGACATTCAGTTTTAAAGGGGCAACAGCAACAGAGACATAGCTCTAACAGAGTGACAGACAACTAGTAAAGGATATAAAAGTTACACATCACTCTACCCTAGCACTTTCTAATTTAGGGATTCTGACACCCGTAACATTTGTCACCAACGGGTAACGCAGATTTCCTGTGAGCAGCAAATCTCCCTGTCTGCAATCATCTTAAACTGAATGGGGGGGGTTGTATTGTTGGCAGTTTTGTCCATTTCCCCATAGGATGGTTTCTCTACAAGCAGTGCTATTAGCCCAAAAAGCAGAGCAGCGCCAGCAACAAAGAAACATGGATGCTCCTACCATTCAGGTAACTGAATCCTTCAGGAGGTTTCAGATATCTGTTCTCTTGTTACCTGTCCATTGTTCTGTAGATAGGCTGCTTGGGGGGAAAAGGAGGGGGTGACTCTATCTTGCAGTGGAACATTAAAGAAAGCTGAATAAGTCTCCTATGAAAAGTTTTAAAGTTTGTTAAAGTGTGCCAATACCCTTAAAGCTCTGCATAAATTTAATTTTTTTTATTGTGAATCCATGTTGCACTGTTAACTTTTTACTTATCATTAATAAAGTAAGTACCTCTAGTTCTGCTACATCTACGCAAGCCTTCTTCGAGAATTTGAGGAAATCCTAAAAGACATAGGAAAATAACTTTGATTTTATGTGTGTTTATTATTATACTAGCAAAAATATGAAACATTTTATTACTATTACCTTTATTCTTCTAGAGGGTTAACAATATAATATGCTATGATTGAGACAATTTATCAGGCATGGCAAGTACCTACCCAATAATGGGGGGGCGGAGTTTCATGGTGCATGGTGTATATATAATTTAGGTGTGATGGGCTGAGTCCATATTCCATTTACTTTTGTGCCTAATTATTAAAATACTTTTTTTCTATTGTGACAGATGCTGAAAGCATGTGTAAAATTAAAAAAAAAAAATCACAACAACTTATCCATAACAGATAAGCTCAGATAACATACCTTTAATAGCAACTGATATTTCATTATTCTTTGTACGGGTTTTATTAACAGATCAGTAAGCTGAAGTCGATGGCCCAGACGTTGTTTCAGGTCCTAGTTTCATAAAATGATAAAGAAGATTTTGTTAGTTATTTAAGCATAATAATACATGACAGTTGAAAGAAAGTTTATTTTTACAATGGGTGCTGTGGCATCCCCCTGATGTGGCAGAAACATTAGATAATGTTTATATGCATTCTTGATAAATGAGAAAATGCTGGGCTACTGAAATTAAATGTTAGTTTCACTGGTCTGCCAGCTTCGGAGTAAGGGGTTTTTTTGTTTGTTTTTTTTTTACATCTGAGGATGTTTTTCTTCTCCCGATCTGAGGAAGGTTTTTTACCAACTTTCTTCCTGCATCTGAGGCAAGTTAGAGATGTCTACCCTTTTCTCCCACCTTCCTATAGATCGTCAAGAAGCTAGGCAGCATTATCTCAGATAAAAGCTTACATTTGCATTAATTTTATATGGGGTCAGTGCCCCCCGTTTTAAAGCTGGAAACAGTCAGAAGAAGAAGGCAAATAATTAAAAAACTACAAAAGTTGCAAAGTGAAGCACTCCCTATGACTGAGCAGTAACCACAACAGATTTGGCCAAAATAATTTGTTCCATTTTATATCCACTACTCTACATATTACAGATGCATCAGTTTAAGCTACCCATCGTGCTCACTTTCAGCTCACCTCAAACTTCACTGCCACATCTCAGCCTGATGCTAAATAAATTTTGCCTCATATCTGGGTTCCCAGGCCCTGCCAACCAAACTGCACTCTGCAGAGAAAAAGATTACTATAACCTAATTTTGATTTTCATTGGCAAGAACAAGCTATTAAATATTTAGGAATGCAGCTGACTGCCAAGTATGACTCCCATTATGCACTGTACTTAAATTAGAAAATTTGTACTGTTTCTTTAAAATAACAATTCTGTGCACCTGAATTCACTGTTTGTCTCCTCTCCTTGCTGAAGCTGCTTGCAGGACATTTTCCCGGCAGCCAGTGAGAGTAGTACGAAATCAGGTACTGCTTGCCGCTTTCCGAAGGGCAGGGAAGCAGAGCGGGGTTGTTTAATTTGTTTATTTATCTTTAAAGGGGAAGGAAACCTAGTCAACGCAAACCCCACCCCCCCTCCCGTTTGTTGCCCAACCTCCCTCCTCCCCCCTGGCCTACCCGTCCCGCTGGGCAAATGCCCCTAACTTGTTACTTACCCTTCTGCGCAGGTCCAGTCCAGGGAGTTCACCGACGACATCTTCTTCCACGCGATCTTCTTCCTGCTTTGAACGGCGCATGCGCAGTAGGATCATTTCGCCGGTACGATCTACTGCGCATGTGCGTGACTTTTGGTGCATGCGCAGTAGATCCGTACCGGCGAAATGATCCTACTGCGCATGCGCCAAAATGCCGTTCACAGCAGGAAGAAGATTGCGTGGAAGAAGATGTCGTCGGTGAACTCCCTGGACTGGACCTGCGCAGAAGGGTAAGTAACAAGTTAGGGGCATTTGCCCAGCGGGACTGGTAGGCCAGGGGGGGAGGAGGGAGGGTGGGCAACAAACGGGAGGGGGGGTGGGGGGTTTGCGCCGACTAGGTTTCCTTCCCCTTTAATCTTAATTTCAGTGAGCAACAACCCCACTCTGCTTCCCTGCCCTTTAGAATGCAGTAAAGCAGTGCTGTCCAACTTCTGTGGTACCGAGGGCCAAAATATTTCCAGCCTACATAGAGGAGGGCCGATAATGGAAGCCAGTGTTGACCACTCCCACTCTTTTTAAACCACACCCACTTTAAACCACACCCATGTTACCACAAGACCACATAAACATTAATTGTGGTAGCACACCAAAAAAACCAAATGGTTGGTGCTCACTGCAGGGATTTCACTTATCACTCATATGGGAAAAAAGTTGTCATTTTAAGACATACTCATAAATCCATATACCTCCTCGTCCCCTTGGATAACACAGCACCCCCAGCACATGATTAAACACCTTAGCGGCCCCTATTTTCAAATGCTAACAAACCCCAAGAACAAATACCAGGTTTATATTCCAAAGGCAGAGCAGGGCACATACAGGCAGAGCATGTCACACACACAGGCAGAGCATGTCACACAAAGGCAGAGCATGTCATGCACACACAGGCAGAGCATGTCACACAAAGGCAGCGCATGTCACGCACACACAGGCAGAGCATATCACACACACAGGCAGAGTATGTCACACACACAGGCAGAGCAGGGCACACACAGGCAGAGCAGTGCATGTCACACACACATGCAGAGTAGGGCATGTCACACACACATGCAGAGTATGACACACACACAGTCAGAGTATGTCACACACAGGCAGAGCATGTGGCACACTCAGGCAGAGCAGGGCACACGCAGGCAGAGCAGGGCACACGCAGGCAGGGCACACGCAGGCAGGGCACACACAGGGAGCATAGGGAGGGCAGAAGAGAGCAAGAGACCGTGAAAGATATCAGGACCACTCTGGTGCTGGTGTCCCATTAGCATTTTGTATAACGTGTGAACAGGTGAACAATGTGGGTAGTTTCAGTCTGGGTCTCAGGTGTAAACAGTACAGGGCTTTTTGGGTATGAACAAAAGAAGTTCACAGGTGTTAACAATACAGGGTATTAGTCTGAATTTCATGTTTAAACAATGCAGGGGCCAGTTAATCTCTGTAGTGATATCATTTAAAGTTTAAACATGGTAAGAAAACACAGCAGGTAGGTGGTGGCCACATAAGGGGGGGGCCGTGGGCCGCCAGTTGGACAGACCTGCAGTAAAGCATTCTGGCCAGCCGGGAAGGTCATGTGAACAGCTTCAGCAAGGAGAGAAGACAAACAGGGAATTTAGCTGCACAGAATCGGTTATTTTAAAAAATCGGTACAAATGTTCTATTTGAAACACATTGCAAATATGCTTCATTTAGGTTTATGAGCAGTACCTACAATGTTGTTTTTTTGAATTTACACCCCCTTTAAATGGATCAGAACAATGGAAACTATTAGGGCTATTAGAAACTGCAGAGACACACCCACTTTCTCTGTTCTCCCCCTCAGTTTGTATACAGCACAGTTAACAAACTGGGCAGTTCTTACCTTGCAAAAAAAAAAAAAAAAGAAGGTATCACATTGAATTTACTCACAATAAAGACAGTAACATGACAATTTACTGGATATGTAGCTTTATATGTTTTGACTACATATCTGATTGATAACATTTACAGATTTGAACAACCAATCTCTGCCTGTTTCATTACAACTTCTATATGATTTAAAATACATAGTTGTAGAAAGAAAAAAAAAAAAAGTGACCCATTTATATTGCACCCTCCCACCAAATCTGTGCTTGTTCTTCTAGTTGCTAGAGTGGTGTGGAATGATAAGGGATCCGGTGATGAGTAAAAAAGCCAGCCAGACTCCAGAAAGACACTACCATTAGATGGCTAGAGACTTCAGTAATTTATGAAGTGTATAGGCAGTTGGTTATTTGTAATTAAAACAGCCAGAGTGCAGTCTGTTAATCTGTAACCATTATAGAAAATGTTCCTTTTGGCTCCTAAACATATGATATTTTAATCACGGTGACAATTTTTTTATGTAGCAGAAAAAAAAGTTATGTTTTAAATCATCAACTAGAGGAATGAGGACAGATTTGGTGGGATGGTGCAATCTAAATGGGTCATTCTTTTTTCTTTCTACAACTACAGTGGTGTGAAAAACTATTTGCCCCCTTCCTGATTTCTTATTCTTTTGCATGTTTGTCACACAAAATGTTTCTGATCATCAAACACATTTAACTATTAGTCAAAGATAACACAAGTAAACACAAAATGCAGTTTTTAAATGAGGGTTTTTATTATTTAGGGAGAAAAGAAATCCAAATCTACATTTTCATGTGTGAAAAAGTAATTGCCCCCTGAACCTAATAACTGGTTGGGCCACCCTTAGCAGCAATAACTGCAATCAAGCGTTTGTGATAACTTGCAACGAGTCTTTTACAGTGCTCTGGAGGAATTTTGGCCCACTCATCTTTGCAGAATTGTTGTAATTCAGCTTTATTTGAGGGTTTTCTAGCATGAACCGCCTTTTTAAGGTCATGCCACAACATCTCAATAGGATTCAGGTCAGGACTTTGTCTAGGCCATTCCAAAGTCTTCATTTTGTTTTTCTTCAGCCATTCAGAGGTGGATTTGCTGGTGTGTTTTGGGTCATTGTCCTGCTGCAGCACCCAAGATCGCTTCAGCTTGAGTTGACGAACAGATGGCCGGACATTCTCCTTCAGGATTTTTTGGTAGAATTCATGGTTACATCTATCACAGCAAGTCTTCCAGGTGCTGAAGCAGCAAAACAACCCCAGAGCATCATACTACCACCACCATATTTTACTGTTGGTATGATGTTCTTTTTCTGAAATGCTGTGTTACTTTTACGCCAGATGTAACGGGACGCGCACCTTCCAAAAAGTTCAACTTTTGTCTCGTCGGTCCACAAGGTATTTTCCCAAAAGTCTTGGCAATCATTGAGATGTTTTTTAGCAAAATTGAGACGAGCCTTAATGTTCTTTTTGCTTAAAAGTGGTTTGCGCCTTGGAAATCTGCCATGCAGGCCGTTTTTGCCCAGTCTCTTTCTTATGGTGGAGTCGTGAACACTGACCTTAATTGAGGCAAGTGAGGCCTGCAGTTCTTTAGATGTTGTCCTGGGGTCTTTTGTGGCCTCTCGGATGAGTTGTCTCTGCGCTCTGGGGGTAATTTTGGTCGGCCGGCCACTCCTGGGAAGGTTCACCACTGTTCCATGTTTTGCCATTTGTGGATAATGGCTCTCACTGTGGTTCGCTGGAGTCCCAAAGTTTTAGAAATGGCTTTATAACCTTTGAAATTGAACTCAGGTGTGATAAACCACAGTTAAGTTATTTTTTAACAAGGGGGGCAAACACTTTTTCACACAGGCCCATGTAGATTTGGAGTTTTTTTTCTCCCTTAATAACGTAAACCTTCATTTAAAAACTGCATTTTGTGTTCAATTATGTTATCTTTGACTAATAGTTAACGGTTTTTGATGAGCAGAAACATTTAAGTGTGACAAACATGCAAAAGAATAAGAAATCAGGAAGGGGGCAAATAGTTTTTCACACCACTGTATGTGTTCATTTACTTGACCCTGCACACCATAATTTGTTTCTTTTTTGGATGGAAGGTGCTCCCACTAAATTTGATATACATGATTTAAAATACATCTGATTGTAAGCTGCATGTAAAAAAATCAATAAATATTCAATAAAAAATACAAAGCTACCACAGTAGCACACTTATGGAAATAGCTTCCAGTGCAGAAGCACAAAAAGCTGCACAAAAGAACTGAATGACAAAATAAACTAGACTGATAATTAGTATTCAAAAGATTTTTAAAAATCCATCGCAATTCCATGTGTTTTTGTCACTGAAGTATTTCTTTATTGGGTAAGACAAAACACTTTTAGTCACCCAACAGTGATTCCAATCGCCTGTACCTGTGTACTTGCATATCTAGCTGAAAAACACACTGGGGGTAATTTATAAACAGTGGCCAAATTTGCTCCTGGCCAGTAACCAATGACAACCAATCAGATGATTGTTTTCGGTGTCTAACTTGCAGCTGGCTGACAAAAAGCTAATCACTGATAGGTTGCTATGGGATACTGCCCAGGTGCAAATTTGCCCTCTTTTTATAAATGAGATGAATTGGCGTCAGTTTGCCCTGTTCTCCATTATGCTTAATTCTTATAATCATATATGCTTACATTTATGTTATCTGCCTCTACCATTACAAGCTAAAGTGATATATTAAACCAAACATCACACCACCTAACTAAACAGTTATAATAAAATGTTATAGATATTAAGTGTCAAAGTAGAAATTAATACACATGGATTAAATGTTTTTAATTAAATAGTTTTCTCCTTTTTCAGTTTATCAACATTCAGTGTTTATCAGTGTACTTTTTTTTACAATTGATTTATTATAATAATTTTTGTCACTCTGATGCCAAATCTTTTTCCAATGCAAATGACTGCTGCACAAAACCTTAACACCTTAAAGGAACAGTTCAGTGTAAAAATAAAAACTGGGTAAATAGATAGGCTGTGCAAAATATAAAATGTTTCTAATATAGTTAGTTAGCCAAAAATGTAATCTATAAAGGCAGAAGTGCCCCAGTTTTTATTTTTATACTGAGCAATTCATTTAATGTTTTTCCAGTATTTATGTTCTATTAGTGAGACTGTTTCTTACCTCAAAATAGGTATCAATGTATTCTGAAACAATATGCTCAGACTTTGGTTTATTTTGGCAGTAAACTATGTACATATGCAACCTTCTTTCCTGTAACCAAAAAAAAAATCCATTATTGGTTGTACAACACAAGAAAAGCATGGCTGAATGTGTCCTCTAACTGGGCAGTAAATGCTAGATGTGCTTTGTTTCAGAGGGACAGAGGAAATATAAAAAGAGAAGAGGGGTATTATTATGTTAATGGGGAACTATTGTGAAAATCATCATCATACTGGTATAAGAAAATTTCTAAATACTGTATAATCAATTAAAATTCTGTATCTGTTACTGAAATAATCAAGTTTGTCTTCACTCTCCCTCCTCAACATCTGACTGTCTTCATTCTCTCTCCATGCAGGATTGGGTCTCATATTATGATTGAGAGTTAGATCTTTTCTACCAGATGTATTAGAGATAATGGATTACAGCGCAAACAAAATCTAACAAAATAATTATCTTTGACACAAATTTCACATGTAGAGACACGATTTCTGGTGATTTTAAAAGAGTAAGCTCTAATACATCTTCTAGGCAAAAAGATCCCCCCCAGAGGATATATATGACTTAAATGTCATTCAAAATCAGTCTCCGTACTTTGCTGAGAGGGTAAAAAGTGAAGAGTAATTATTTTAGAGATTATATCAGAAATGGGTCAAAAATTTTAATTGTTGTTATTTGTGATGGCAAACGAGGTTTTGAGCTGTATTAAAGCAGAAAAATGTTTATTCTTTCCATTTACAAAGCAATGGCAAGGCCCCATCTAAAATATGCAGAGACGTTTTAGTCTAAACAAGATATTACTGAATTAGAAGAACGTCCAGAGAAGGGCAACTAAGTTGGTTAAGGGTATGGACAGTCTATGTTATGAAAAAAAAGGCTGGCCAAATTGGTTTACACTAGTAAAGACGTGCTTAAGGGGAGAAATGTATAAATATATATGGTTTCTCTACAATATATATACACCGAAGAACATTTTCAAAGTGTGTCTAACATTCTATAGAAATCTATTCAAAGAAAATACATGATGATAGCCCGTACTTCCAGTCTGGTCTACTTACATGCTTTACAAATAGGGATGCCAATTTTTCTGGCTCATCCAGGCACTTTTCCAGTTCTCCCAAAAAAAAGCTGTAACGAACAAATGGAAATTAACTGCTAAAGTATGCAACATTACATGTCAAATGGTATATAAAATGTAAAGCTCCAACAGCATGGAACAACAATAACAGCTTCTATATCTGTAATTTAATAGATGAGGTCTTTAAAGGAACAGTAACACCAAAAAATGAAAGTGTTTTAAAGTTATGAAAATATCATGTACTGTTGCCCTGCACTGGTAAAACTGATCTGTTTGCTTCAGAAACACTACTATAGTTCATATAAACAAGCTGCTGTGTAGCAATGGTGCCAATTGAAAAAAGGCTATATGGCACAAGTTAAATTGTGGATAACAGACACCATTATATTTTACAGAGCTTATCTGCTATATAACCTGAACCTTTTCTCATTTCAATGGCTGCCCCCATTGTTACTCAGCAGCTTATTTATATAAACAAGTAGTGTTTCTGAAGGAAACACAGCTGTTTTACCAGTGAAGTGCAACACTGTATTATATTTTTATTTTGATCATACTGTTCCTTTAATTGAACTTTGGGCTCTTTACTGTGCTGAGACTCCAGAAAATAACTTTTGCCAATGAGCTGAAACTAGAATTTCAATCCTAGTTCTGCAGCAAGAAGTATAACTTTAAAGGGTCTGTTCACCTTAAAATTAACTTCTAGTAAGAGGTAGACAGTCATATTCTAAGACAATATGCAAGTGGTCTTCATTTTTTAAGTTATGTATTTAGCTGTTTGTTCAACTTTTCTACAGCTATTTGGTTGCTAGGGTTCAATTACCCTAGCAAACAGACAGTGGTGTGAATAAGAGTCAGATGAACAGGTCAGTCATGATAAATATGAGAAGTCTGAATAGAAAGATAATGAATAAAAAGTAACAATAACAATGAAATTTTTATTGTGCCTATGTCCATATGGTCTTAAAAGTTCCTGTAATAACATGGGTGTGGTTTAAATTGACCACTCCCTGTTTCAAAACAGGGAGTGGTCAACACTGGCTTCCATTATTGGCCCTCTACCACGCAGCCAAGACAAATGCGAGCCCTCAGAACCAGATAAGTTAGACAGCAATCAGTTACTTTATACAAGTAGCAATTTTTTCAGAATTCACAATACTTTAGTATCATTTAAATGAAGTATGCCCATAAATTTAAAATACATTTAGAGCTTTTCTTATCTCCTAGAACCTTTATTTTCCAATAAGAAACTATATGGCCACCTTTTATTCAGTTAAATCCATTGCATCTTCTATACAAAAGAAATGAGGGAACCACCTCTAAGTAAAGCTCTTAAAGACTGTCTCTGTCCTGCTGTAATGCAGGAATGTATAAGAAAATGTACATACTCTCTGTGCCATTCGTAGATCTGGTGTATGTTCCCAAAAACAATCTTGTCTTTTCCTTTCATATCATCTGGAACTCCATCCTCTTTCATAAGTGCCATATAACCCTGTATGGCAAAACAAAGTCACTGATCAAAATACAGTGTAGTCAATCATATGAAAATACTGGAATTTTGCATTTTTTAAGCTTAAAGCAGCTTCTTCGCCTATGTATCTCTAAAACCCTAAATTGAAAACAGAAAAATGGCCATATATATATATATATAATCATATAGTAGAACCGGCACTCACCCTCAAAACATCAGGCCCCGGGTGCTGCTTCAGGGGATAGCATATTGAATCATTTAAGAGCACTCACGGGTATTGTGAAGAATAATTTTTATTGGAGTGTTACAGTCTAGACTGTAACACTCCAATAAAAATTATTCTTCACAATACCCGTGAGTGCTCTTAAATGATTCAATATATATATATATATATATATATATATATATATATATATATATATATATATATATATATATATATATATATATATATATATATATATATATATATAAGTCTTCTCGTGACAGCACTCCCAGTAAGGTGAAACAAACAAAACAGTAAAACTAAAGCAGGTTTATTTAATCCAACGTTTCGGTTCTCTCTCAGAACCTTCATCAGGGCTTTGAGTTCCTCAATCTGTGTTCAAAGGACTCACCTGTGATTCACCACCTCGCTGCTCATAACATACCTGTCACAACGCGGACACCTCCAGTCGCACACAGCGCTGAGTAAATATTACGTATTCGCATGGGTCGCTCCGGGATCGCTCGCACGATCCCGGAATCACCTGCATCGTGCACCCACTCCAACCGATTGGCAACCACACCACCGCGGAAACATTGCGAGAATCTTCATCAATTCAAATATTGGGTACATGTACTTAACTTATTTCGGTGCTAGCTGGTCAGATATCTGCGTAAGACAGGCTCTTTTATTTAAAGGTGCATTCCATACTCCCCACTTCCATAAATAACGTATAAAATCTTCTACAAAACATACCAAGAAAAACTCCAAGGTATGACATCACCGCACCCAAAAGCTACAGAAAAATATCAAAAAGCAAATCATCCACCACATAACAGGATTTTTATACTTACCGTTAAAACTGTTTCTCTGTAATCGAAAGGGGGACACAGGGTATGATGTGGTTAAGCTCCACCCTCCAGAGGCAGGACAATTGTAAATTGAATTAAGGGGGCGTGCCAGAGTAGCCTTAACCCCCCTAACTGTACACTCAAATCAGTTTGTTCCAAAGCTGCTAACGGAAACATTATAACATTAAACATAACTGGCAGAGCTGTTAACCAGGGGAGTATTCAATAGCGACCAAACGGTCAAGGTCGACGGCTCACTGACGGATGGGAAGCCCTGTATCCACCTTTCGATTACAGAGAAACAGATTTAACGGTAAGTATAAAAATCCTGTTTTCTCTACCATCTCAAGGGGGATTCAGGGAATGATGGGGACTTACCAAAGCAGTCCCAAAACAGCAGGGTGGGAGCGAGCGTAGACGGTGCTGTTAATTTACTTTAGAACTGAATGTAGCACCTTTATTCCGAGAGAAGCCTCGACTGAAGAGTGTATCGACGTGGTAGAATATGGGAAATGTATGAACTGAGGAACAAGTAGCCGCCTTGCAGATCTGCTCTAGGGAGGCACTCTTCTAGTGAAAAGAAATTGCCATGAGGAAGCCACATATCAGATATCGAGCTCATCGGTTCAAAGGGAGGGTCAAGCAGAGCTTCTAGTACTAGGTTGAGATCCCATCCCGCCACTGGTGGACGGAACGGAGGCACTATATGAGCTACTCCTTGCAAAAAGGTGCGTATAGCATCCTCATTCGCCAACTTATGTTGAAACAGGACCGACAAGGCAGACGCCTCGACCTTGAGAGAACTTCTCTTCAACCCGAATTGTACCCCTCACTGTAGAAAGGATAGTATATTGGCTTGAAGGGGGAGTAGGTGGATCTGTGCAAATGGGACTGCATCTATGGCCGACACCATCTTTCCTAGAAATTGCATAGCTCTGTGTACTGTCGTCGTCCAGTTAGACAGGTGGGGTAGAACCTGATTCTCGATTCTGGTCTGTTTCTCCTCTGGTGAGCAGACCATCTGAGTTTCTGTGTTGAACTTTAACCCCAGAAATATAATCTGACAACTCGGGTGAAGGTTGGACTTCTTCCAGTTGATGGTCCACCCGAAGTCCTGTAGAAGAAAGACAGTTTTGTCCAGATCTTCCTTGGCCTTCTCCTTTGATGACGCTTTCAGCAGCAGATCGTCTAGATAGGGCATAACAGATATTTCCTGCAATCTCATGGTCGCTGCTGTGACCGCCATTAGCTTGGTGAACACCCTGGGGGTCGAGGAAAGGCTGAAGGGTAGTGCCACAAATTGGTAATCTCTGTTCTTGAATGCAAAGATAAGATATCGATGGTGAGGAGGCCAAATTGGAACGTGGAGATAAGCGTCCTTGATGTCTAGGGACATCATGAGCTGGCCCTTTTCCATTCCACGTATCACTGACAGAAGTGTCTCCATCTTGAATCGCACAGGTCGTATGAATTTGTTAAGGCCTTTGAGATCTAGCACAGGTCTGACACTGCCATCCTTCTTCGGGATTGTAAACAGATTCGAGTACAAACCGGAGAATCTCTGGCAGTGGAACAGGAATAATCACCCCTGTTGTCTCCATCTTTATGCATTGTAAGAAGGGTCTCATTCTTATAGGATTTGACGGGACCCTGGACATGATGAATGTTCTGGGTGGAACGAAGGTTAAGTCGAGGTGATAACCTCCTGAAACTCTTTCACCCAGGCATCAGACGAGTGTCGCATCCAAACCTCCCGGAACCGTAGCAATTTTCCTCTGATTTGTTCCAACGATTCCGGAGGGCCCATCATGCGGTGGCAGTCTAATCAGCAGGGGGCTTGTTGTAGCCCTTGTTGTTCTTCCATGAGGGGCTACTTTTCTCATTGCCCTTGGAACAAAAGTGAGAGCTTTGTGGTGGGCTGTGCTGCCTTGTGAAATGTCCACAAAAAAACTTTCCTCGCCTGTTGGCATTTGAAGTTTGCCCTCTGGCTTGAGGGAGGAAGGTGCTCTTACCTCTTGTCTCTTGGGAGATAATCTTTTCGAGCTCTTCTCCGAACCATCTGTGACCCTTTAAGGGGAGCTAAGTTAGTGCTTTCTAGAGCGAACATCTGCCGACCAGTTTTTTAGCCACAGAGTTCTGCGTGCTGCTATAGACAAAGCTGAGGTGCCCGCAGTGAGTTATGAAGCATTTAGTGTGATGCCTCTGAGATAGCTTGAGCGGTTGTTACTAGCTTAGTCCGAGGAACACCCTCTTGAATGTCTTTAATCAGCGATTCTGACCAAGCTTGTATGGCTCTAGATACCCAAGCTGATGCCAAGCAGGGTCGCAGTGTTGATCCAGCAGAAGAAAAAATTGCCCTCAGGAATCCTTCTGACCTTCTATGTGGCAGTGTGGTGGACTTGGAGAGCCTGGACACAGGTGCATCCACTGCTGGTGGGTTAGACCATTTGTCCACCAACTCTTTAGGAAAAGGGTATGATCTGGTGACCTGGAATTTATGCTCAGGAGCACTCCATAGTTAAGTGTTCATGGTCTGGAAAACAGACTGAAGACTTGTGTTGCCTCTTAAAAAGGTATGAAGTTTCTCCATTCAGTATATCAAGCACTCCCTTGACAATGTTATCTACTTTGTGGAAGGTATCCTTCTCCCTGCCATTCTCCTTCTCATCTTCCTCATCCTCTGACAAGGCATCCGAAGAAGGAAGCTCATCCTCTGAGCGAGATGAAGTCTGCTCTTGGACCGACTCATTAGAAGGCGACTGGTTAATAGCCTCACCTTTAGTGTCTTCCACACGTCTTCGCTTACCACTCTTACTATGGTGAAGATCGCTAAAGCTTTTCCCAGATTGTCTGCGATCGCTGGGAGTCCCTGCAATAAGGCAAGGGACTGTGAGAGATGAACTGCCCAACTAGGAGGGGGTATTTCTGCTGACATTCCTGGGCCCAGGTCTTGGGACACAACTTGGGGAGCATTATCAGCTTGTGGCTCAGGGTGACCCTCAGAGGCAGAAGCTACCCCTTGCCCTATAGTGCAGGCTCTGCAAAGAGGCTCTGTCTGGTAGCTTATTTAGACACCTAGTACAGGCCAGGTACTTCACCTGTGCTGTGGAGGGAGCCCTGCCCTGCCCCCCGCCCTAGTGAATAGCCCCCCGTCCTATCTTCTGCCATAGTAGAGAGAGAGCTTGAGTGTGAGGGGAAAAACTAGTCTCTGATGAGAAGCACAGAGAGGCTCAGATACTGAGTATTGGACACAAAATGGCCGCTGGAACGCATGGGTTCCAGCTAATGCGCATGCCTAAGTGCGCTCCGCTGATTTTGGCGTGAAAAAAGGCTGTGAAACTACGCCACGGCCGGAGTTTAAACGCATTGTGAGTTCCAAGCAGGGGGCTTCCACTACGGAGCATAGGGCTCCTTCCCTCATGGACCCAGAGTGCGCAAGGTTACTCATAGTGAGTGGGGAAGAGGGGAGAAGAACCATGGCAGAGGTAGTCACAGGGAGATGAGCAGGCAGTGTGGTCTACTGGAAATTGGGCGGGGAGGTTTAAGGGGTATGTGTGGTAACGGCAACCAGTGCCTGCAAGGCCCATAGGGCACCTATGCCACTTGCCCCTCACACCGGCTAGACTGTCTGTCCAGGTTTTCTCAGTACAGGTAGTTGCCTGGGTGGTCGATATAGCCAGATGGCTAGAATTTGACCCCAGTGCTGTTCACCTCGTAGGGGGCTAACCATTTACCACAAGTACTCCTGTTGTAGGTCTCACCCCGCCTGTAGCTGACCGAAGAATCCATCCTGTGTGATGGGTATCCATCCTCCCGGGAGCAGGACACTTGAAAAACTAATTTTAGTATACAGTGTGGGGGGTTAAGCCTACTATGGCACTCCCCCTTAATTTAATTTACAAGTGTCCTGCCTCCAGAGGGTGGAGCTTAACCCCATCGTTCCCTATGTCCCCCTTGAGATGGCAGAGAAATATAGATTTCACCAACTATCAGGTGATACCAAATAACCCACAAAATACTACTGTATCCATGTTGAGATATTAACAAAAAATCACCACCTACCCGTGCTTCCAAGGTCAAATCAAATAAACATTTTATTGCGTATGCATTCTATATATAAAATATCTCATTAAAAGTTAAAAAACTACCTGTTTATTTAATTACTTATCACAGAAAAACAGAGCATTATCCCCTATTGATCTTAGCTCATATATAGTCACAACAAAATGATCATTCTAAATGCCTCATGGTAAATAGAAAGGTGTGTAACAGACCAATTCATTCATCTGACATGGACTTAGTTTATATATCCATGGAAGCTCCAATTTTAGCAGAGTTCTCTCCCTATCCCCCCCCCCATAATAGAGGGGGTAAATGATCAATAGTCATGCAGCGTAAACTCGCCAGAGAATGTTTCTTAAGCAAAAAGTGGGAAGCCACCAGGGTGTCTGCTTTTTCTGTCTCCAGATTGAATATCTGTGATTGGCCATACGTTCACAGAAGGTCGTTATAGTTTTCCCTACATAGAAGAGGCCACAAGGAGGTGGGAGTATGGAATGTAACTTTGAATAAAAGAGCCTGTCTCACGCGGACATCTGACCAGCCAGCACTGAAGCGGTAAAGTACATATACCCAATATTTGAATTGTTGAAGATTCTCGCAATGTTTCCACAGTGGTGTGGTTGCCGAGCGATTTGAGTGGGTGCACGATGCAGGTGATTCTGGGATCATGCGAGCAATCCTGTCAGTGGCCCCGGTGGCGACCCATGCGAATACATAAGATTTACTCAGCGCTGTGTGCAACTGGAGGTGTCCGCGTTGTGACAGGTATGTTATGAGCAGCGAGGGGGTGAATCACGGATGAGTCCTTTGAAAACAGATTGAGGAACTCTGATTATTGTTACACTGATTCACTGTTTGTGTAAGATTGTATCGCACTTTACAAAACATCACAATTTGGTTAGTTGCAAATTTCAGTAACGATTTTGCAACATTGTATCCGGAGTAAGTAGGTTTTAGCTATGCACATAGTTCACTTTATTTTATATACAAGGAAGTAATTAATGGGATTAACACAAGTATGAAGTTTTATACATAATTTATTCATTGCTAATTTGCACGAAGATGGATTTTGCACATATATGAATAGTTTTACTGTAGGTTAGTGTACATCATCAAAGCATGCCAAGCTGATGACGAGTTGCACATCTCGGTGTGTGTTCCAGAAGGGTTCCTGCTAAACACTGTGTATTTAAGGGTTGTTTAATGTGTGATTTGTAACTTTGAGAAAGGCTGGGGTGACAGCCAAAACGTTAGTGTCTGCACAATAAATTAATTCTTGTTTCATAAGTCCTGTGAGTGCTGTCTGTACAACATAGAGCTGGTCAATCCACTTGTTTGTTATAGTTATACAGGAGCACTGACCAGCTCCATGTTGTAGCCCACACCCTTCCCAACTATAGTCAGGTGATCCCACTGGTGTCTAATAAAAGGGCAACCAAGTTTGGGAGTTTTACTTTGAAAGCAGCAAGTAAGTTGCAGGTAAAACGTAGTCCCTTTGTAAAATGTAAAATGAAGCAATAGAATTCTAAATTAATTGGATGAAAAT